>JAODAL010027095.1:0-55532 GCA_025379985.1 Phyllomedusa bahiana | reverse complement strand
GCCTGATCTAGTGCAACCGCTTCCCGCATCTACTAGGCCATAAGCTTGGTGGTAGACTGATGGCCAAGTTCAGGCAGCAGAGCAGGCGGCGCGATGCAATCATCACATTACAATGCTGCCTGCTATTGATGCATCACTGGGTCTTTGAGACCCAGTGATGCAGCTGTATGGTTAGGGGGGACCTTTGGGCTCAGGGCCTGCCGTCACAAGTATATGCGCATACAGTTAAGATCACAAGCCGGAACTTGGAACCTGGGGGGTATCACCAGCCCCCTATTATGCGCTCCAAACCGGAGCTGAATCCAGGACCTTGGCAACACATGGGAGTCTCCTGTTCGGGACTGACGTGTGGGTACGCCGATTTGTGTGAACACATTTTTGCATTAGACATACCCATACATCCAATATTGGGAAGGTATTAACAAATGCTGCCAAAAATTACCAAATAGAAATTGATCTGTACTGCAGAGTTTGAAAACAAAAGCATGTAAATTTCTGGAGAGGAAAGGGCAAGGATTTGTTGTAGATCTTATATATTGACTTTAATGTGGAAACAAAAATAAACAACAAAATCCACGGGGAAATTTTTTCCATGATAAAGCTGGCAGTAACATATTTGCTCCAAAATCTGCCTAATTTAGTGCACATTTGTCTTGAGGACTTTTATGCTGATGAAATTACCTGGTCCATGTGAATTTATCCCATACTTCCCAACTTCTGACATTTTTTTCTTCAGGCTGTGAAGAAGGATCCGCGTGATCATAAACGTGTAGTGGGGATCCATAATTATGTTTTTCTCTTTGTACATAAAATTAAAATTTATATATCTTATCTTGCTGGATTACCCACATGAATCAGCCAAAATTTAGCATGACCCGCAAGCTTTTATGTAAGCTACACATCCCTTTACGCAACTGTGTAATGGTGTGGTGACCAGGTTAGAGAGGCAGAGGAGAGGGCAGGAGCAGTAACAGCCATGCAATTCACTGCTCTGGTCATGGTGGCTAAAACTCAACAACCACATCTCTATTGCTCCTTTAGCGCCGGTATCAGTGAAGAGGGGGTCTGCACTAAAGGATGATGGTGGTAATTATCCCCCGAGGCACACTCTGGTGGTCTCTCCCTCAACTGCTGCTGGTGGTGTGCGAGGTGCCCTTGATTTGCAGGGCAGAATAAAAGGCAGGAGGCATAAGGTTAACTTTTAAACATAAGGCTGTCTTTACTTTTCCCAGCACAATGTTGCACACAGGAAAGGGTTAACTTTCACAGGTACACTTTACACACACAGTCCAAGCCACTCAGCTAGCTAGTAGAAACAGTGATTCCCATTGCTTAAAGTCCCTTATGAGAGATTTCCAGATAGTCAAACGGGGAGCTCACCTTGACTCCCTTATGCACTGGAAAATGCTAAGAACTTGGGGTACTGGGCCAAGCCAGAAGCTACTGGTTCCCAAAAGCCATGATGTCTGGCGGGACTGGATCTTTTACCTCATGAAAGCTTGTGAATCCAAAGTCTCTCAAGGCTAGACTCATGCTCCCTTTAATAATCCCTTTTCTCTCTCTAGTCCTCACCCATGCTGGCAGGGAATTAAAAGGGTTAAGCTGACCCCTGAGCCGAGGGGGAGTACAGCCTGTGTCAGGGTGGCATTCTGGTTGCTATAAAAACTCTCGTCACTAGAGCTGAGTGGCTTTAACTGATTTACATTTCTGCAAAGCAGCATGACTATACATTTTTCACAGACGTGCACTAGCTGCCAGCAGAGTACAGGGGTAAAATGGAGATAATAGACGTTTCCACATAACATGAATATTGCAATCACAACAGATATCAGTGCAATCATTATAAAATATAAGAAAACATTATTAAACACTATTAACTTCCTGTAGTGTATTTTACTACCAACTCCTGTACACTACAATGACCCTGGAGGAATATTGTTTGGGCATTGTGGCATTACCCAGCTTCCCTGAACAAATGTCCTCTGACTCTGTCGTGTATGAAGCCTATTAAGTCCTGACAGAGACAGAGTCCATGAATCTGACTGTCATATGCATAATACATAGAAGTACAATAATGTTTTTCTATGAATTAGGAAACCAATCAAGCAATCACATTGTCTAATCCCATACTGGGACAAAAACAGGTCTGAGTATATAAAGAATAAGATAAAAACAAACACAAAGTCCATGTTTTTCCATTAAATAAAAAACACTTAGGGCCACATGTATGAAAACTGTCTAGGTCTAAAATTAACTTTTTGCCCATAGCAACCAATCAGAGCACCCATCTAATTTTACCCGAGCACTATATAAAATAAGCGGGACACTCGGATTGGTTGTTATGGGCAACAAAGTGAGTTTTAGACCTAGACAGTTTTCATACATGTGGCCCTTAATTATAACTGTGTTATGAACATGGAACTACCCAGGGCAGTTCCTAGGCTAAATTTCACTCAGTGCGAGGTGAAGAAATTTCGCCCCCCCCCTCCCGTAACATACGGCGCCACAGTGCATCACCATAAACCAAAGCCAAAATATCAAAAAGCCTTTACCACTATCTGCTACGGATAAAACTAGTAAATCATAGTCCTACATTACCAAAAAACACCGCTACAAACCCCCCAGAATCCACATATCACCAACACACAGTACCGAATATAAAACCACACATGACACATACACCAGCCATAGTGACCGAAAAATACAAACTGACATACTGAGTATAACCATTATACTACAACCAATATTACCGGCATACGTGACCATACAGTGGTGGATACCAGTTGTACAGAGACTCTGCAGGCATATAAGCGATTACAGTAAAGTTATATCTAGTGACTCATAGGAGACGTCTCTGAAGAGTTGTTCTCTTTCTCTTCTTCTTCTTTTCCATCTGTCCCAGACGCCATGAAGACTACTCCCGACTCTTCACTGTAAAATTTACAAAACAAAAATCTTAAGACTCCTCAATTTTTTCAGCACCCTTTTCCACAATTCCTTCGCTATACAAAATAAGTTTTTAGAAGGGCAATCAAGTTTTGCCCCCGGGGGAAAAAAAGGTCAGTTGTGAAAAAAAACGCCTTTTTTTTTTCCAGGGCCATGTATGAAAAACTTTTTTGGGCAAAATTATTTTTGCCTGGGCCCCAAAATAGGATTATTTTTGGTAAATTTGGGGTTTTTGGGTTAGGGAAAAAGTGAGTTTTAATGAAGTTTATAATGGGGTTAATAAAGGTTAGAAGGCTAAGGGGTTTGGGAAAATTTATTGGGGGGTAAAAAATTTCCCCCCCCCCCTGAAACCGGGGCCCCCGGACCCAAAAACCCCAAAAAAACTTTTCCACCTGTATTTCCAAATATGCCCGTTACCAATCCCCCGTTAAAAAAAGTTATCCCCTAAAAGTAAAATTAAAACTAAAAATCCAACCAAAAGAAAAAAAATTTTAAAAAAAAATATGGAAATGACCAACTTTTAAAGTTTACAACCCACTAAAAATTACGAAAATTTAAATTTGGATTTCCCCAAGACTCCAAGACCCCTTTCCCCCTTTTTTCTTTCCCCCCCCCCCCCCCCCCCTTTTTTAAAAAACAAAACACAAACCCCCCCACCCCCCCTTTCCCCATACAAAGACCCTTTAAACCCAACCAAAACCCCAAATTGGAACCCCCTTTACCCCCCCTTCCTTCCCCCCCCCTTCCCCCCCCCCTTCCCCCCTTCCCCCACCAAAACCCCCCCTGGACCCCCCCCCTTTCCCCCCCTCCCGACCCTTCCCAACCCCTCGACCAAAAGTGATCCCCCTTTCCGGGGCCCCCCTTTACCCATGGTTTTGCCCCCCCCCCCCCCCTCCCCCAAACCCCCTGGCCGGATCCCCCCTTACCCCCTTTTATGCCCCCCCCTGTGCCCAGGGGATGCCCCCCTTTGGGCCAGTGTGCCCCCCTTACCGAAGCCCCGGATGCCCCGTACCAGCGGCCCCTTGGAGCCCCCCCCCTGTCGTAGTGGAGAACCCCTTGAAGTGTCCCCCCATCTTTTCCCCCCGGGGTGATGCCCCCCTTAGCCAGTGATGCCCCCTTACCCGTGATCCCCCCCTGTAGCCAGTAGTGCCCCCCCAAGGGACCCCCCGTGTTGTTTTATGCGGGGCCCCCCCTTTCCCCCTGTAGCCAGTGATGCCCCCCCTTTACCCTGTGATTTGATTGCCCCTTATAGCCAGTGTGTCCCCCCTTTAAAGCCATGATCCCCCCTTTGTAGCCAGTGATGCCCCTTTATAGCCATGATCCCCCCCCTTATAGCCAGTGATGCCCCTCTATGCCATGGGCCCCCTGTGCCAGTGATGCCCCTTTTATAGCCAGTGTCCCCCCCTTATAGCCAGTGACCCCTTTTGGGGGGCCCCCTATGCCCCCATTGGCCGTGTGCCCCCCTTACCCAGGATCCCCCCTTAAAAGCCAGTGTGCCCCCTTTGTTACCCCCTTAAGGGGTTTTGCCCCCCCTTGTACCAGTGATGCCCCCTTTAGCCATGATGCCCCCTTTGCCAGTGATGCCTCTTATAGCCAGTGTGCCCCACCAACCCCCTTTTTTTTATAGCCAGTGATCCCCCCCCATTGTAGCCAGGAGTTATACCGGAGCCCCCCTTAGCCGGGAAAGCCCCCTTTAGCCAGTGAGCCCCCCCCATATTCCCCTTGTAGCCAGTGATGCCCCCATTGTAGCCGTGATGCCCCTTTTACCCGTGTGCCCCCCTTTTCCCCAAAGGTCCCCCCCAAGGGTACCCCCCGGGAAGTGGATTTGCCTTTCCCCCTTTACCCATTTGATGCCCCCCTTGTAGCCAAAGTGTCCCCCCTTTGTACCCTTTCAAATTGTGTCCCCTTTTTTTATCCGGGGTTTTTTTTGATCCCCCCCCCTGTACCAAATGTCCCCCCCTTGTAGCGGGGTTTAGCCAGTGATGCCCCCCATTGAGCCAGTGATGCCCCCCCCTGTGTAAATTATAAAAAAACAAAAAATTACTTCCCGGGACCTCGGTCCGCGCGTCCAGCTTGGGAGCTGCTGAGCGGTGTAAGCGGGTGACGTCATCACGCCCCTTAGCGCAGCAGCTCCCGGGGATCCCCTTTGGGGTGGCAGAGCTGCCGCAAAGGAGATCGGCTCCCCGGGGGCGTGGTGAAAGCGTGCGCCCCCTGCGACGCAATACAGGGGGAGGATAGGGGGGAACGTCCTCCCGCCCCCTCCCTGTATGGCGCTGCTGGCTCTCCCGGGTTTTTAAAAAAACACCCGGCCAGGTGGGGGCGCCCGCGGGGGGGGGGCGCGGGGGGCCCCCTGGGTGAGGGGGACCCCTCGGCCCCCCGGGCGGTCCACGCCCTCCCGCCCCTAGAAGGCCCTGGACTACCACATCTATCACAATCCAATCTATAAAATAATTGTGCAATAGAAATAAAAACATGCGTCTTAAAATTTTTTTTGTTCCTTTCCCCTTTTTTTAAAAAAAAAAAGAAAAAAAAAAAAATGATCAAAAAACGGTATGTATCCCATAATGGTAGCAACAAAAACATCAATTTATCCTACAAATAAAAAGCCCTCACACAGATCAACAAAAAATAAAAGTTAAGGCTCAAAAAAATTTTGGGACAAAAAAACTTGGGGCACATCTAGTTTTCCCTTCCCATTTTTGTATTATTGGGGTTTTTATAGATGTATGAACGGCGACGCAAATTGGGCAGTGTGCGTCTGACGTTTGCTGTGAAACTGCCATACAAAATTTAGTGCATAACACTCTATGCAGCCATTTTGAGTGTTATGCCTCAAAACTGTTTGCCAGATAATACTTTTTTTCATACTGTCGTATTATACACTCCTTTATGTTTATTGAATGGTGTTTTCGTCGCCAAGTTCCAAAAAATGGAGCACGTGAATTTATAGGTGTCACCCTTAATTTTTGTAAACGGTATTAAGTGGCAAATATGATTTATTCATGTAAGGAGGGGGCTGTAAAAACCAGAGGTGTGGCCTGTAGAAGCGGATGTATTATGCAAAATATGCATGTACAGTGAGATTTACTCGAAAGATTGCCAAATATTGTATAATAATTCTCACTAGGACGAAGCAATCCCTACAATATAATGTACAATATGCTCCTCGGCATATGGAGCTTAGAACAATCCAGAATGCCCCCACGTCAAAATGAAGGGGGGAGGACCGCAGCCCCCTTGACTTTAACCCCGTTTGTGCTAAGGTTCAAATTTCTGTACAATTCAAAGTCCCAGCTTCTCACAGGATGGCATATTGCGCTGAGACTTTTTATGGATGGGGGGTACAGTATTGAGCACTGAGACTTCCATCAGGATGCAGGTGGGGGGGTACGTATGAGCCTGAGATTTTCCCCTCAGGGTGGTGGGGTACGTATGACAGAGACTTCTATCAGGGGTGGGGTACCGTTTGAGCATGGGAACTTTATCAGGGCAAGGTGGGGTCATATGACATGAGACTTCTCATCAGGATGGTGGGGTACAGTATTGAGCACTGAGACTTCCCATCAGGATGGTGGGGTACAGTATTGGACATGGAGACTTCTCATCAGGATTCAGGATGGTGGGGTACATTAGCTGTATTGTGTTCAACATGAGACTTTCTCATCAGGATGGTGGGGTACAGTATTGAGCACAAGGAGTACTTTACTCCCATCAGGATGGTGGGGTACAGTATTGAGCACTGAGACGTCTCATCAGGATGGTGGGGTACAGTATTGAGCACTGAGACTTCTCATCAGGATGGTGGGGTACAGTATTGAGCACTGAGACTTCTCCTCAGGATGTCAGGATGGTGGGGTACAGTATTGAGCATGGAGACGTCTCATCAGGATGGTGGGGTACAGTATTGAACACTGAGACTTCTCATCAGGATGTCAGGATGGTGGGGTACAGTATTGAGCACTGAGACTTCTCATCAGGATGGTGGGGTACAGTATTGAGCACTGAGACTTCTCATCAGGATGGTGGGGTACAGTATTGAGCACTGAGACTTCTCATCAGGATGGTGGGGTACAGTATTGAGCACTGAGACTTCTCATCAGGATGTCAGGATGGTGGGGTACAGTATTGAGCACTGAGACTTCTCATCAGGATGGTGGGGTACAGTATTGAGCACTGAGACTTCTCATCAGGATGGTGGGGTACAGTATTGAACACTGAGACTTCTCATCAGGATGTCAGGATGGTGGGGTACAGTATTGAGCACTGAGACTTCTCATCAGGATGGTGGGGTACAGTATTGAGCACTGAGACTTCTCATCAGGATGGTGGGGTACAGTATTGAGCACTGAGACTTCTCATCAGGATGGTGGGGTACAGTATTGAGCACTGAGACTTCTCATCAGGATGTCAGGAGTGTTTGGGTACAGTATTAGATGGCACTGAGACTTCTCATCAGGATGGTGGGTACGGGTATTGAGCACTGAGATTTCTATCAGGATGGTGGGGTACAGTATTGAGCACTTAGACTTCTCATTAGGATGGTGGGGTACAGTATTGAGCACGGGAGATTTCTCATCAGGATGATGGAGTACAGTATTGAGCACTGAGACATCTCATCAGGATGGAGGGGTACAGTATTGAGTCACTGAAGACTTCTCATCAGATGGTGGGTACAGTATTGACACAGAATTTCTCATCAGATGATGGAGTACAGTATTAGCACTGAGACTTATCTCATCTGGGCACAGGATGGGGGTACAGTATTGAGCACTGAGACTTCATGGTACGAACCTATTGGATCACCAAATCATTTAAGCAATGTCAGAGAAACTAAGAAGAAATATGGTATTTGTGACATATGCTCAAAGAGTGGTATGGAAACTGGAAATGACGGGATCATTGATCCCTTCTCCTGGTGGAGACCGTCAGAAAATGTTGCAAGACACAATCGATGAAGTAGAACGTAGCCTGGAGCAGTTGCATGTGAAAGCTCTAAAACGTCTAGCAAAGAAGACTTGGAGATCTTAATGTATATGTCAAAAAGCTGCAAAAAGTGCAAAATTGCTGACATTCAGAAACTCAAAGCGAGTGATATGGAGAAAAAGAGTCCAATACTATCACTGGTTCTAGATATTTGTGAAGGAAAACATCCAATGTAAAATAGTCGCCCATCCCCCTCCCTCTGATATGTTTGCCGATATGTTCAGGAACATGGAGCACCACATCAAATATGTCTGGCAGAAAATGGAGAACACTTCTGGCATTGCATGTAATGCTGTTCATAACACATACATCAAGGTATGTAGGGTATTTTTTTTGGTTCAGATTGCTTCATGTTAACGGAAATTACAACAAAATATTCAGGACCTCTTCCGAGTGAATCTCCCTGTAGTTCCCTTTCCTCTTTCGTATATTTAATTATTTAAAGGGAACCTGTCAGTTGGTTTATGTTGCCCTGTCTGAGAGCAGAATGTGATAGAGGGAGAGAAGCTGACGCTCTGTGATATACAGGGTTATATGATAGAGGGAGAGAAGCTGAGCTCTGTTGATAATATAGGGTTATATGATAGAGGGAGAGAAGCTGAGCACTGTGATATAATAATTTATAGATAATAGATGAGTAGAAGAGTGGAAGAAATCAGGCATTACCTTTTTCAGGCTAACTGATCTATATTTTGATGAGAGCTTTCAGAGAGTACTAGCTCCCTTCTGCATACTAGAAGGAGCTAGTTCTCTCGAAAGCACACCATCAAGTATACTTATTTGTTTTTAGCCTGAAAACTTATCGCCTGATTTCTTCATTTCTTCTAACTACTTGTTTAGTGGACTAAAACGGTACAACACTTATACTACTATGATAGATTATAGAAAGCTGAGCTCTGGATATTACAGGTTTAAATGATAGAGAGCAGAAGCTGAGCTCTCTGTGATCCCCTAGGGTTATGTAAGATAGAGGAGAGAAGCGTGAGCACTGGGAGCATATACGTTAAAAAATGATAGAGGAGATGAGAAGCTGAGCTCTCTGATATATTGGGTTATATAATAGGGGAAAGAATCTTGTGCTCTGATGATCTATAGGGTTTTATTGATAGAGGAGATAAGCTGAGCTCTTGTGATATAAATAGGGTGTTATATGAAAGAGGGGAAAGCATGATCTATGTGATATATAGGGTTAAAATGATAGAGGGAGACAATTAGAGCTCTGTGAAAATAGGGTTATTATAATAGAGTAAAAGGTGAGCTCTGTATATTATAAGGGTTATATGATGATAGGAAAGAAGCTGAGCTCTGTTGATATATAGGTTATTTATGATAGAGGCGAGGAGCTGATCTATGTGAGTAGTATAGGTTAAATGTGAATAGAGTAACACAAGCTGAGCTCTGTGCATATAAAGGGTTATATGATTGAGTAGAAAGTGAGCTCTGTGATAGATAGGGTTATATGATAGAGGAAAGAAGCTGAGCTCTGTATATATAGGGTTTTATATGATAGAGGGGAGATCTGAGCTTTGTGAAATATAGGGTTATAAGATAATAGGAGGAGAAAACTTGAGCTCTGTGATAAATAGGGTTATAAGATAGAGAAAAACTGAGCTCTGTTGATATATAGGGTTAATATGATAGAGAGGAGAAACTGAGCTCTGTGATTATATAGGTTATATGATAGAGGAATAACTGAGCTCTGAGGATATAATAGGGTTATATTATAGAGGAAAGAATTCTTGAGCATCTGTGATATATAGGGTTTATAATGTAAATAGAGGAAGATCGTAGCTTAAGCTATGTGATATATAGGATTATATGAATAGAGAGAACTAGCTGAGCTCTGTGATATATTAGGTTATATGACAGAGAAGCTGAGCCCCTGTGATCCATATGGCTATATGAAAAGAGGAGATAACTGAGCTCTGAGATATAATATGTTAATGAAAGCGAGTAGAGAAGCAGAGCTATGCGATATACATGTTTTATATATATAGAGGATAGGAAGCTGAGCATTGTGAAATTATAGGGATATATGATAAAATAGAAGCCTGAGCTCTGCTGATATATAGGGTTATATGATAGAGGAGAGAAGCTGAGCTCTGTTTATATATAGGGTTATATTATGATAGAGGAGTTTGTCGAACTCTGGTGATAATAGGGTTATATGATAAATGGAGAGATGCCTGAGCTCAGAGAGATATAGGGTTATATATAGAGAGAGAGAAGCTGAGCTCTGTGATATATAGGGGTTATATGATAGAGGGAAGAGAAGCTGTAGCTGTAAAGAAGTAGAAGAGTTTCCCTCTAAAAAGCACTTGACACTGAATTTCTTTAATTCAAAGATGTGGATTTGTTGTCATGGCCCCTCTCTGTCTGTGTTTATCCCCCTCCCCTATTGTGATGTGTTCTCTGAATACCTGTATTGTCTTGTCTTTAATATTGTACTTATTGGACTCCAGCACTACCAAACTGATGGGAGCTTGAACCTTTGTTGGGTCATACTTGCTATTCCTCCTCCTCCTGATTGAGTAAGCCATCAAACCAGGAATATAGGGAGCGGGCAAAGGCGTCTCAACTGCCGTTTTGTCGGGAGACAAGGGGATCAGTTGAGAACAAGAGAAAAAGGACCCCATTAGAAGAGTGATATTAAGAAAAACATGAGGACAGGAAAAGAACAGAAAACTCAAAAGGAAAGTGGAAAGATCAAGATTTCTTGTCATATCCTAATTTCAATGTTGAACTCTAGTTACAGAGACCTCGGACGGATATAGTGGTTATGCTGTGATCCACCAGTTGTCTACTGTTGCTGGATGTTCACTGAAGATAGGTCAAGTTGAGCTATAAAAAATAAAAAAATTTAATAAAGGTAATTCTGGTGTTCAATCCTTCATCCATATATATTAACATGTGAACTTAAATGGATAAATAGATAAGGAGTAGAAGCTGATCTCGGTGATATATCGGGTAATTATGATAGAGGGAGAGAAGCTGATCTCAGTGATATATAGGTGTACTATGAAAGAGGGAGAGAAGCTGAGCACTGATAATATATAGGGGGTAAAATGATAGTAGAGAGAACTGAGCTCTGTGATGTACAGGGTTATATGATAAGAAAGAGAATCTGATCTCTGTGATATATAGGGATTATATGATAGAAGAGAGAAGCTGAGCTCTGTGATATAAAGGGTTATATGCGATTAGAGGGAGAGAATCATGAGCATTTCCCCCACTTTGGGTGAGTATATATTGATTTAATACATGATAGGAGGAGAGAACTGGAGCTCTGTGATATATAGGGTTTTTCTGATAGAGTAGAGAATCCTGAGCTCTGTGATATAAGGGTTATATGATAGAGGAAGAAAGCAGAGCTGCCTGTGATCAGTGGCCGGACTGGGATTAAAAATCAGCCCTGGCAACAGCGCCCCCCAGCAGCCCACAGAAAATATCTCGCATAAAATGTCCAGTGTTCACGTACCTTCTCACTCGTCAAAAAATAAACTACACTATAAAGCCGAGGACTGCAATCACACGGAAGCGTTTTAGGTGGCAATTTTTAGATGGTTTGTCGTTGGCTTTTTGTGCAGATAGGCAAAGCAGATTAATGCTGATAACATTTCTCCACAAGAAAAACGCATCAAAACATGCACCAAAAACGGCTGTGTGTGCGAGCCCCCTACACACAAGCAAGAGAGAAACGGTGGTGGCAGAGAAACCCTCATCACAGATCAGTGTGCAACCTACAATCCTGGACAAGCCTAACACTGACACACATAAGCACAACAAAACCTACAACCCACCAAACTCACATCACCAGTAGTCATGTCACCCTCACATGAATTAGCAGCACTGACTACAACACAGAAGTAAACCTTACACCGACAGCAGAAGACTCCACAGGATAACGTCTTCCGTTCTGATGTGGAGTTGTTCTCTCTCCTTTTTCTTACTCCTTCTGGCCAAAACCTCCATGACGCCCGTCCCTGTTGTTCCCTTTCCATTATCACTCTCTGTCCGGTACAGCAGGCAATGTCTTCTTCCTCACACGGTCACTAACTCGATATCCCTGTAGAATTTCCAACAATACATTCTTTAGACTCCTCTCTCTTCCAGCACTTTCCTAACCTAATTCCCAAACAGCGCGTGTTAGAACCTAAAAATTTAGAAAATTAAAAAAATTTCAGAATAAGTGGCAATGTAAATAGTAGAACCCCCATTAGGCACAGGGCCATATGGTAGGCAAGCAGGCCCAGTATGCAGGCAGGCAGGCCCAGTATGCAAGGCAGCAAGGGCCAAGTATACCGGCAGGTGACATTATACAGGCAGACATGAAGGCCAGATAATACAGGCAGACATGGCCATATAAAGGCAACAGAGCCAACTTATAGGCAGACCAGGGAATCAGTATATAGGCAGGCAGGACAGTGTATAGCAGGGCAGGGCTATTATACAGCCAAATCTCAGTGTATAGGTTAGGCAGTGCAATTATAGGCAGCCCAGGGCAGGGCATCATATAGCCATGGCAGGTATAGGTAGCCAGGCAGGGCATCCACTATAGCCAGGGCAGGGTCTAAAGTTATCCACTCAAGGCATCATATAGCCAGGGCAGCACTCATATAGCCAGGCCAGTGGTATCAGTAAGCCAGGTCAAGGGCAACAGTAAGTCAGGGCAGGGCAGACAGAGTCAGCAGGGTAACAGTAGCCAGGGCTGGGTAACAGTAGCCAGCGGCAGGGTAATAGTAAGCCAGCAGGGCATTATATAGCCAGACAGTTTATAGTAGTCCAGGCAGGTATAGGTATCCAGGCAGTCTATCATAGCCAAGGGCAGTATCAGTAGCCAGGCAGGGTTATAGGTAATGCCAGGGCATGTAAGGTAGCAAGGCAGGGTATGAGGTAGCAAAGGCAGGGTATAGGTAGCCAGGGCAGGGTAATAGTAGCCAGCAGGTATCAGTAGCATGGCCATGGCATCATATAAGCCAGGGCATGCATCATTTCGCCAGGCAGGTTATAGGTAGCCAGGGCAGGGTATAGGTATCCAGAGCAGGGCATCATAGTAGACCAGGCAGGATAACATAGCCCTAGGGCATGGCATCATATAGCCAGGGCAGGGCATCATATAGTCAGCAGGGATAAGATATATAGCCATGGCAGGGCAATAATAGGCAGAGCCAGGCAGGCAGTAAATAGCCAGGGCAGGGCTATTATAGCACCAGGGCAGGTGGCAATGTATATAAGCCAGTGCAGGGCTATTAAAATGCATCCGGGCATGGGCAGTATATAGCCAGGCAGGGGCAGTATTATACCAGGGTAGGGCTTATTATAGGCAGCCCTAGGCAGGCCAGTATATACGCCAGGCAGGGCAGTATATAGCCATGGCATGGCTATATATGCAGCCAGGGACAGGGCAGTATAAAGCCCAGGGCAGGGGCGTATTGCAGTATAGGCAAGCTAGGGCATGGGAGGCAGTATATAGCCAGGGCAGGGGCAGTAAAGGCAGCCACGGCAGGGCAGTATAGGCAGCCAGGGCAGGGGCAGTATATAGCCAGGCAGGGCAGTATAGTCAAGCCAGGGCAGGGCAGGATATACCAGGCAGGGCAGATAAAGGCAGCTAGGGCAGGGCAGTATATAGCCAGGCAGGCAGTATAGCAGCCAGGGCAGGGCAGTATATTGCAGCCAGGGCAGGGGCAGTATAGGCACCAGTGCAGGGGACCGTATATAGCCAGGTGCAGTGCATATAGGGCACCAGGGCAGGCAGTATATAGCCAGGCCCAGGAGAAGTATACGGCCAGCTAGGGCAGGGGCAGTATATAGCCAGGTCAGGGGCATATAGCAGACACCGGAGGGCATGGCAGTATTGGCATCCAGGGCAGGGCAGTATATAGCCAGGAGCAGGGGCAGTAATAAGCAGCCATTGGGGGCATGGGCAGTATAGGCCGCCATGGCTAGGGGCGGTATAGGCAGCCAGGGCAGGGGCAGTATATAGCCAGGGCAGGGGCAGGTATAGGCAGCCAGGGCGAGGGCAGTATATAAGTCCAGGCAGGGGAAGTATAGGCAGCTAGCGAGGGGCAGTATAATATTCCAGGGCCAGGGGCAAGGATATCGCAGAGCCAGGGCAGGGGCATATAGGCAGCCAGTGGCAGGGGCAGTAGAATAATCCAGGTGGCAGGGGCAGTATAGGCAGCCAGGTGGCAGGTGCAGTAAATGCACCATGGCAGGGCACGTATAGGTAAGTTGTCAGGACAGAAAGTAGTTATAAAAAAAATCAAAATGTAATACTGCACTATTCCCGGACACCTGCTGTCTCCCGTCCTCTCACTCAGGAGCCGGTGGCCAGCTCACTGCAGATGCGGGGCCCGCGGAGCAGCTGCGCGATGAACGTCATTACATCGCGCGCCAGCCCTCGGCTTCCAGGGCGCTGAACAGAACGGGAACATTAGGATCTAGGATGTTCACCTCGTCAGCTGCTATGCACCGCCGCGTGCAGCGGAGCGGCCGTGATGGCTGCATGGCTGGGTCGGTGACCCTGCTCTATGCAGTTCCCGTGTGGCGAGGAGGGGGGGGGCCCTGTCCTCCCCCCTGCCAACAGGGTGACCGGTCATGCTGATGCGACCATTGCGGCCCCTGTCGCGCCGACAGACCGTCCACTCGGGACCCGCCGGGGGTGGACACCGGTCCCTACCTCGCGGGCGATCCGGGCCGGCCTGCGCCCGACCCTACGGCCCACGGCAAATCCCGGTTTGCCCTATGGTCAGTCCGGGCCTGTCTGTGATATATAGGGTCTCTCCTGTATCATATAACTCTATATATCACAGAACTTAGCTTATTTCCTCTATCATATAACCCTATATATCACAGAAGCTCAGCATCTCGTCCTCTATCATATAACCCTATTCATCATACAGAGCTCACTTTCTCTCCTTTATCATTAACCTTAATATACATAGAGCGCGAATCATCTCTCCCACCAATCATAAAACCCTATATATCACAGGAGCTCACTTCTCTGCCTCTATCCTCATAACCCTATATTATCTCAGAGCTCAGCTTCCTCTCCCTCTATCACAACTCCTGATCTCAAATAGTTAGAATAAATATCACCCTTACAATGTTCCGTTCTTAAAGTAGGAATAATTTTTGGCCACAATGCCCTTAGTGAGGATGTAACTACAGATTGCAATATATTCTTAAGGCAGACTATATTTGGGTTCTGCAATCTGCACTGAAATTCAAGTGCAATGTGTGGAAATGGGGTTGTTACTGTAAAAAATCCCAGTTTCTTACACAGATGATGAGCTGCTTTCCTTGAGACAAAACACTCTCATGTATTTTAAGAATCTGAGACCTATGACAACCCCTGTTCCATATGAGACTAGATGATATTAGCAGCATTCTGAAGGAGATTCTTCTAGTGAAGATGAGGAACCTGCAATGTTCTGCAACGTTCAAGTCGTGCACCACATTTTTATATCCACGGAAAACCCTATCTTTTGCGGAAATGCCACAGATTTTCACAGTGGATTTTATACATTGCTATGCAAAGTATAAAATCAGCAAACCAGAATTCACAGTGAAATCTAGTAAAATCCACCTACCGATTTCACTGTGGATTTTGTTGCAAATTTTAAGGTTGGTTGTAGATGTAATTTCTCCGTTGTTTGTGTGAACCAAGCCTTATATTTACTGACTAATAATCCTTCTGCACAGATGCAAAGCACTGAAATCTGTTCTTGTAAACTCTTTGGAACATTATGCTTTGACTTTGCAGTTCTGTGCATTCTCCTGCCTGAGGACTTGCCTATGAAAATGGTGGGCTGCATTCAAAGACAACATTCGATTTTCCACACCTCGCAAATTCACTTTAGTCTGAAACACCGTCTGCACGCTAAGGAGATGAGATCCTTACTGTGCCCCCACACCAGCATCTGAGGAGTGATGTTAGACATAGGGTAACTGCACTCATGTATGTATGAGTGTGGACATACCAAGGTATGTAACCGATCTATACTGCATGCCCCCTGCAAAAATGTATCCGTTTTTAAACATTTGTAAGCATAAATGTGTTTAACCAGAAAATGCATTCACTTTTACCCTGGCAAGTATGAATCAAATGGTTTCTTCTGTTTCACAGATTGCCCCTGGTAGTAATTCTATCTATGCTAAAAGAAAAAAAAACATTAAAATGAATGAGTTTCTTAGCTGAGTTTATGTCCTGTTCTTTTCTGCAGTTTTCTAGCTTGGCTCTAGTCAACAACTGTTACAACTATATGAAACCTACATGGACGCTTTAGATAACAGGTGGATATACACCTGCTGTAACATACATTGTATTAGTGTGTATTAGTACAAACCATCCTTTTAAATGAGGAAGAAAATACTGTTCCTTTTCCAAAAAATCCTCAGTTGTTTATTTCCCTCAATATTTTGGTTATTAAATGCTGGCAGGAAAGTTAAAAAAATGTGTTGAGTAAAAGAACATGACATATTTGATCAGCAGTTGCCACTCTGTGTCCATTAAGTTCCTTCTTGGTATTACAGATGAAACCCCAATTTTATTCAGTGAGTGCCAAGCGTAAAATACAAACTCAGTGCTGCTGTTTCTGGAAAAAGTAGTCATTATCTTTTAATCCAACATAGCCCCATTGGGACATCTATGAGCTGAAAACAACAATTTTCCTTTCCTTGGCTAAATTGACTCATTGCAGATCTGTTGCAGAATTTACTAGTGGAAATACTCATGTTAAACCTGGGACGATCATTGTATGTTAAAACCATAACTATTTGGAAAACTGGTAATTGGTTCCAGAGCCCCAAAATGTCACCAACATAATGCAAAATGAAGAGTAAAGAAAATGAAGTAGATATTTAAAGGCGTTGTCTCACTACATGATTCCATCTTACCTCAATCTTGTTTCTTTGCTCACTTTTTGAATACACTGGCGAATTTTGTGATGTTAACTGGCTTTTTCCACCAGGCTGCAGTAGAAACCATGCAGAAAAAAAGTGTAAATCCCGCATCATCCAATGAAGGTAAAAATCAGCATACAATTATAGGAAATGTGAAAAATAAAAACATTCTGAGCACATCAAAACCCCGCAGGTGGTGCATGCAAAGTACAGGGATGAAAGCTCCAGCGTGACCAATACTGGCAAAAAAAGAGAACGCTAGACACGCGTTTCTGGCATATTGTACAAGCCTATGAGTAAGGGCTTGATACAGAATCCCAAACGCGTAGCGTCTTTTTTACCTGTAGTCACTGGGCATTCACTGTTTAACTATGCTGCACACGCCTGTGCCGAGAATGTTTTTTAATTTATCAATTTCCAATTAAATGTATGCTATGATATAACCTTCATTGGATGGTGCTGGATTTACCACTTATTTTTCTGCATAATAATTGCCGCTGACTTGGATGGACATCCGTGCAACCACCACTCTAGGATGAGCTGGCCACATCACACTGCAACACTGCAGTAGGAAACCATGTTCATGTAGCTAGTAGCACAAGCCAGTGCCAGCAGCCTAACAGTAGAAATCAAACAGGTCAGAAGCTATAGCGACCTGAGGTAGCTGATGCAGCCCATACATAGATGGGATATATCAAGAATAGTATTACACTGTTAAAGAGGACATGTATTGCAAAGAGACTTATTTTTGCAAGATTTTTAACATAAAAAGCAATTCTTGTAGTGAGACAACCCCTTTAATACAGATAAGACAAGTCCTTACATATAAAAGTCAGAAAGGGCAGCTGAAAGCTGGAAATTATTTTCTATTGAAAGGGGTTGCCCCCTCATTTAAAAGCCATTTAAATAGCCCCTGGCCCACAAGTGAAATAAAAGAAAGTTATACTCGCCTTCCTTCAGTGCCGGGTTCCAGCAGTGCGTCTCTTGGGTCTTCTGTTGACACGCCGTCACTTTCGAGCAGTGATGCAAGTTAGGGGATTTCGCAGCCAATCAGCGGTCACAGCCGTCACGTCCCCATTTGGAACTGATGACGCCTCAACAGAAGATCAGAGACAACTTGCCAGAACCGGACCCCAGAGGAAGGCAAGCATAACTTTTTTTA
The DNA here is from genome assembly GCA_025379985.1 of Phyllomedusa bahiana. NCBI lineage: Eukaryota > Metazoa > Chordata > Amphibia > Anura > Hylidae > Phyllomedusa > Phyllomedusa bahiana. The sequence goes on along the minus strand of JAODAL010027095.1, from coordinate 37,537 downwards.
TTTTACATGTGGCCCTGGTGTTAAATGTTTATGATTAGTGTTTCCTTCTTCCATGAATCACATGAGCTGCAGATCAGCAGTGTCTGTGACATTATAAAGCGAGTGTGCTTTCAACATACAATGTCCCCGAAAAAGACCATTGTATGGTGAAAATATTGTTTCCTGAGGCCATTGTAACTTAGTGGACCATTTTATAGTACATTGCACGTGGCTGAGATTTATTAAATTGTGGATATTTTCAGTACAAAAAATTAAAAGTCTGTGGTTAAAATCCACGATATTTAAATTTCCGTTTGGGGGTAAACTTCCGAATAAAACCCAAAGATTGCAAAACCTTTTCGCTGGGGTTATAATACCCAAATAAGATTCCCCCTATACTTGGGACAACTTAAAGGGCAAAAAAAGATATTTATCTGATTTTTTTTTTAATAGCATTGCCTTGGAGAGAACATGGAAGCAGCACAATTTGGTTTCACACAATAAACCCAAAAACCCGGAAGGGGTTTTAAAAAACAAAAGAAGACAAACAGGGGGTAAATACAGGGGTACAGGGGTAAGCATTCTTTGGGCCGGTGGCTTGGGGGGGCCCCGGGGCCCCGGGGGAGCTGCTACACCTCTGCACCCCTGTGATTCCCTGGGGCCCCCTTCACAGAGGCATCCTTAATTTTATGCACTCCCATTGCGCGCGCATACAATTAAAAACTCGGGGCAGGGAAGCTGTGCGCTCCCTGCCGAACATCGCCTGCAGGCGGCGCGGGGGAAGTGACTCACCCCCGCACCCCCCGACTTCCGCCCCGGCCCCCAAGCCAAAGCAGCAGGGTTCGGGGTTGGAAACGGGGACCCGGGGGAGCGGGCCAGGAATAATGAGCTCGGGGGGGGAGGAAATCCTACAGGGGGGGTCAAAGGAAGGGGGGTGGGGGAGAATCCCCAAAAAGGGGGCTCTAAAAAAAAGGGGGGGGAAAAAATTTACCCCGGGGGGCTCCAAAGGGAAAGGGGGGGGTTGGGGGCTCTAAAGGGGGGGTTGGGGGGTTTGGGCCGGGGGGGGGGGAAATCCCCTACGGGGGGGTCCAAAAGGGAAGGGGGGGGGGGGGAGAAATCCCTACAGGGGGCTCAAAAAGGAAGGGGGGGCAGAATACCTGGGGGGGGGGCCCTTTTTAAAAGGAAAAGGGGGTGGGGGTTAAGGAATAAAACCTACAGGGGGCTCTAAAGGAAGGGGGGGGGGAGAATCCCTACGGGGGGCTCTAAAGGGGAAGGGGGGGCCTCCTTAAAGGAAGGGGGGGGGAAAATACCTACAGGGGGCTCAAAAGGAAAGGGGGGGGGAAAGAATACCTACAGGGGGGCTATAAAAAGGGGGGGGGGGGAAAGAATCCCCTAAAAGGGGGCACTAAAGGAAGGGGTGGGGGGGGGAAAAACCCTACGGGGGGGGCTCTAAAGGGGGGGGGGGTTCCTAAAGGGAAAAGGGGGGGAGAATACCTAAAGGGGGCAATAAAGGAAGGGGGGGAGAAAACCAAAAGGGGGGCTCTAAAGGTTTTTGGGGGGGGGAAAAAAACCCTTTAACAGGGGGGCCCCAAAAGGGAAAGGGGGGGAAAGAATACCAACAGGGGGTTTAAAAAGGGGGGGGGGAAACAATACCTACAGGGGGGCTCAAAAGGAAAGGGGGGGGAAATACCTACAGGGTGGCTCTAAAGGAAGGGGTTTGGGTGGAAAATTCCTACAGGGGGCCCAAAAGGGAAGGGTGGGTGAAAAATACCTACGGGGTGGCCAAAAAGGGGAAGGGCGGGGAAAAAACCAAAAGGGGGCTCAAAAAGGAAGGGGGGGGAAAGAAAATCCCTTTACGGGGGGCCTCTAAAAAAAAGGGGGGGGGGGGGAAAAACCTTTTAACAGGGGGGCCCAAAGGGTTGGGGGGGGGGGGAAAAAACCTACAAGGGGGTCCCGGAAGGAAAAGGGGGGGGAGAATACCTACAGGGGGGGCATCAAAGGAAAAGGGGGAAAAAGAATCCTACGGGGGGCTTCTAAAGGAAGGGGGGGGGAAAGTTTTAACCCAAAGGGGGGCTCAAAAGGGAAAGGGGGGCTGGGGGGTTGGGGAATAAAACCTACAGGGGGGCTCAAAAGGGAAAGGGGGAAGGGGGGGGGTTTAAAATTTCCAAACAGGGGGGGCAAAAAAGGAAGGGGGGGAAATTCCCCTACAGGGGGGTTTCCTAAAGGGGGGGGGTTTTTGGGGGGGAGAAATACCTACGGGGGCTCAAAAGGGAAGGGGGGGGGGGAAAAAACCTACAGGGGGGCTCTAAAGGAAGGGGGGGGGGGGAGAACACCTACAGGGGGGTTCAAAAGGGAAGGGGTGGGAAAACCTACAAGGGGGCTCTAAAGGGAAGGGGGGAGAAAAACCTACAGGGGGGTTCTAAAGGGAAAGGGGGGGGGGGAAAAAACCCTACAGGGGGGCTCTAAAGGGGGATGGGGGGGAGAATCCCTACAGGGGGGCTCTAAAGGAAGGGGGAAAAAAAAGGGTTTGGGGGGTGAAAATACCTACAGGGGGGCCAAAAAAGGGAAAGGGGGAAAAAGAATCCCTACGGGGGGGCAAAAAAGGGAAAGGGGGGGAAAGGAATCCCCAACAGGGGGGCTCTAAAAAGGAAGGGGGGGGAAATACCTCAAGGGGGGGCTCAAAAGGAAAGGGGGGGGAAATACCTCCCCAAATGGGGGCCTAAAGGGAAAGGGGGGGGGGGAAAAAATACCTACCGGGGGGGATTTAAAGGAAGGGGGTTTGGGGGGGGAAAATACCTACAGGGGGCTCTAAAGGAAGGGGGTGGGAAACCTACAGGGGGCTCAAAAGGGAAAGGGCGGGGGGGGAGAAATAACCAAAAGGGGGGGCTCTAAAAACGGGGGGGGAATCCCCTAGGGGGGTTTAAAGGAGGGGGGGGAAAAAAAAAAAAGGGGGGGAAAACCCAAACCTTTTAAAAGGGGGCCCGGGGGCCGGGGGGTGAACCCAAATTTAAAAGGGGGGGGGTAAGAATATCCTACAGGGGGCCCAAAAAGGGGGGGGGGAGAAAAACCTAAAGGGGGGCCCTAAAAGGGGGGGGGAGAAAACCCCTGGGGGGGCCAAAATAAGGGAAAAAACCCTAATGGGGGGGGGGGGGGGAAAGGAATAAATTCCCAACGGGGGGGCTCTAAAATAAGGGGGGGAAAAACAACGGGGGGCCTAAAGGGGGGGCCCTAATCCGACGGGGGGGACAAAAATTTAAATATGGGCCAAAAGGAAGGGGGGGGGGAAAATTTACAGGGGGTTCTAAAAAACAAACCCACGGGGGCCCAACAACCAAAAAAAAGGGGTCCCCAAAGGGGGGGAAACCCCAAATCTAAACCCAATGTTGGGGGGAAAAACTGCCAAAAAGGGGGTCCCCAAATCTGGGGGGGGGAAACTTTTCCCCCAAAAGGGGGTCCCTAATCACGGGGGAAAAATTTTTCCTTGGGCCCTAAAAAGGGGGGACTATTCTGCCTAAAAGGGGGGCCCCCTAATCTAAAAGGGGGCTATTCTTACCCCTAAAAAGGGGGCCTCAAAAATCTACGGGGGGGAACTTTTTCTGCCTAAAAGGGGGGGGGAACTATTCTGCCTACAGGGGCCCAACCCAACAGGGGGCTATTCTGCCCAAAAGGGGGGCTCTAATTTAACAGGGGGGGGGACTATTCTGCTAAAAAAGGGGGCCAAATTTTTACAGGGGGGGGGGAAACAAATTCCCCTTTAAAAAGGGGGCTCTAATCACAGGGGGGGAACAACCCTCCCCTAAAAGGGGGAGCCCAAAAAATTCCACAAGGGGGGGAAATTTACCCTCCCCACAATGGGGGGGCCAACACCAAATCTAAAAGGGGGCCCCCCAAAAACTACCTACAAGGTGGGCCAAAGGGGCTACAGGGGGCCCCAAAATTCCAAACCTACAAACTAACAACCCCCCGGCGGGCCCAAGCTGCCAACACTCCTCAACCCTCCCCTACTCCCAGGCCCGGGGGGGTTACTAACCCCTACCTGCTCCCCCAAGGGGGCCCCTTTGGGTACCTCCCAAAACCGACTTGGGGCCCCCCAAAATTTCCCCGGGGGGAAAAATTCTTCCCCTTTGGGGCCATTATAAATTGGGGATTTTTTAAAAAGAAGGTTGAGGGGGCACTCCCCCTGGGGGGAAAATGATTTTCAAAAAAGTGAGGCCTCGGGTGTTTAGGGTTTGAAAATTTCTCGGGGACGTTTTGGTGGAGGGGGAAGTAACCTTTGGAGGTCTGGACCAAAAGGGAGAAGAAAAAGAAAAGGAACGACTCCTCAACAAAAACCCACCTGGGGGGCCCCCAAAATGTAAAAAAAACTAAATTTTCAAAGCACCTTAAAATCGAAAATTAAAAAAATAGGGTTTAAACGTATGATGGGTTTAAACATTCATAGGGGCCCTGTGAAACACTTATATCCCCACAAAATATGGCACAAATGGCGGTAAAAAAATTGGGCTTTTTTGGGGGACTGGATCCCAAAGTACGTTTGGGTAAATTTCCATTAAATTTTTTAAAATTTGTGGTTTTCATTCCCTGGCGGTATAATCAGTTCCTATGTAATGCGTATTTAATGTTGGTCTTAGTATAGTGGGATTTGATTGGTAGCAGTATGGATGGTGATAGTATGGTGAGATATTTACCCTTGTAATATAACATTATCAAACAGCATGTCCTGGTAAATGTTTCGGGTCAGGAGGTGGGCAGGAGGGGGAGGGGGGAGGGGGCCATCCAAAAGTTTGCTTTGGGGCCCTGGCTTCTCTAGTTACGCCCCTGAGTACAAACCTTTCCATTATACTTTTTTATTTCTGTAGGTTTCATTCCTGGCTTTGGCTTACAGACATTGCTGCAAAATATGCATAAAAAACACTGTGTGAACCAAGGCTTAGGGTACGTTTACATGCAATGTAATTTCTGTAGGTCTTTTATCCAGACTTGGGGCAGAAAATCTGCAGCAGAATACGGTAGCAGAAATCTCATCCACATGCTGCCAAAAGTTTTCACATGGAAATTGACCTTTAGTATAGATTTTTAAATGGACACTTTCATCAAAACTTTTGGGATAAAATATTGACTTGCAATATGTGTCTATTGTATGGATTTTTTTAAAAAAAATTGGTGCCTGGGTTTTTAAAATAATTTTAAAGTTCCCCTATGTATTTTCTGGTCTTTCTCTCTGACTTCCCCTCTGTGAGCTCTGATAGCATGGCAGTTAGGATTGATCGATTTTTCTGTTCAAGGCTGACTATATCCAGAAAGGTGTGAGTGTTATCAGCAGGACCTGATAACTTTGAAGAAAGCTGGAAACCCACCAGTTAGGGCCATATTTTCCACAAGGCACTTGAGCTCCAATGCCTGGGGCAGCAATTTGGAAGAGGGTGGTGCTATACGAGTTCACAAATTATTTTCTTATTTTTTAAACCACCTTTATACCCAACTCCTTGGTGAAAAAAGTGGCGACAGGTGTTGATGGGGGTTAAGGAAGTGGGGAGCCTGGAGGTGTTTTGCATCACAGTACTGGAGAGAGAGCGAGACAAGCAATGCACTTCACTCTTCACTGTAGAGTGATTAGCAGGGTAGTGCACACCCCCCAAGAATGGCGCAGCTACAAGAATACTGCTCATCAAAGTTGAAGAAAATGTTCTCGTGATAGATGTAGCCCTATGCTGCACTATAAGTAAATAGAATGTAATAATAATAATAATCTTTATTTATATAGCGCCAACATATTCCGCAGCACTTTACATTATAGGGGTATAAGCACAGACAAACCAGACATTAAAAATTTAAAAAAAACTACTTAAAAAAGAGGGCCCGCTCACAAGAGCTTACAATCTTTTAGGGTGTATGGGTGAAAAAAAGGGGTGACAATGCTTGGTTTAAAAGGGTCCGGCCATGTTACAAAATATAGGGTATATACATTAAGGAAGAAAAAAAAAAAGGGGATGAACCCCCCCTCCCAACCATACAGCTCTATACAGTAATGCCTGGGGGCCAAAAATGCGGAATGATGAATGTGTGACAGTTAGGAAACTTGGGGATCTTGATAGGCTTCTAAGAAGATGGGTTTTTCGGGCGCATTTAAAACGGGGGGTTTGTGATGGCCTGATCACATGGGGAACATGTTCCGAGAACTGTAAATTATTTTGAAAAATTTTGGGGACGGGCGGGGGAGGTTCGGAGAGGGGGTTAATCTTAACATAGCAAGCGGACACCCCGGGGCAGGGGCTTAACAGCCTAGGGGCCCTGGGCAGAGAGGTGTACGGGGGCCCCCCCCTCCCCCCCCACCCAACAAACCCCCCCCCCCCCCCCCCAAAAAAAAAATAAAAAAAACTCAAAGAAAAAATAAAAACTTTTCCAGTCCTATTACATGACAGAGACCACAGCACTAATCGAATACATACAAAAAAAACCCCCTGACACCAGGGACTCACCGGAACGCCGTTATCAGTCTTTTCTCCTGAATTTTTTTTCCCTTTTTTTTTCCCCAAACCATAACCCACTTCTCGCGGCCACCACTGCCCCCTGCAGAAGAAACGCAAAAACATCTTAGTAATTTAAGGCGGGCAGGGCCATATTGGGGCAGGCGGGGCCCGGTATAAAAGCCGGCAGGGGAGTATATACCCTGGAGGGGGCAGTATATGGGCAGGCAGGGGCAGATATGGGCAGGCAGGGGAGTATATGCGCAGGCAGGCAGGTATATAGCCAGGCAGGGCAGTGTATATAGCAGGCAGGGGCAGGTATATAGCCAGGCAGGGGCAGTTTATGGGCAGGCAGGGGCAGTAAGGGCGGCAGGGCAGTGTATAGCCAGGCAGGGGGCAGTATAGGGCGGGCGGGCGGGTATAAAAGCCAGGCAGGGCAGGTTTTAAAAAGCCAGGCCCAGAAAATTTACCAGGCGGGGCAGGTAATACCCCACAGGGCTGTATACAGGCAGGGCGTATATGGGCAGGGCAGGGGGGAAAAATAGCCAGGCAGGGCAGAATGGGCAGGCAGGGGGCAGATATGGGCAGCAGGGGCATAATCGCAGGCAGAGCGGGGGTTAAATGCCGGGCAGGGCATTATATAGCTGGGCGGGGGAGGTATATCCGGCCCGGGGGGTTTTAGGGCAGCAGGGGCAGTTGGGGGCAGGGCAGGGAGTGTTTAAGCCAGGCAGGGCAGTTTAAACCCAGGCGGGGCAAAAAGGGAGGCCCAGGGGCATAATACCGGCAGGGGCATAATGGGCAGGCAGGGCAGTATAGGGCAGGCAGGGGCATTATCGCAGGCAGGGCAGGAATAGGCCGGGCGGGGCAGTGTAATACCAGGCAGGGGCAGTTTATGGGCAGGCGGGGCAATAGGGGGCAGGCAGGGCTGTATCCCAGGCGGGGGCAGGTATATAGCCAGCGGGCAGGTAAAATAGCCAGGCGGGGAAAAAAGGGCAGGCGGGGAGGTATAAAGCCAGCAGGGCATGTAACGGGCACAGGGCAGTGTAAGGGGCAGGCAGGGATGTATATAGCCCAGGAGGGCAGGTATAAAAACCCAGGCGGGCAGGTATATACCAGGCAGGGGGAGTAAGGGGCAGGCAGGGCAGGTTATAGCCAGGCGGGAGAGCATATGGAAAGGCAGGGCAGGAATAGCCAGCGGGGCAGTGTATGGGGGCAGGCAGGGCAGTGCATATCCCAGGCAGGGCATGAATATGGGGGGGCGGGGCAGTTTTATGGGCAGGCAGGCAGGGTAATGGGAGGCAGGGCAGGTTTTATGGGCAGGCGGGGCTTATATGGGCAGGCAGGGCAGTGTATATGGCCAGGCGGGCAGGGATATGGCAGGCAGGGCAGGTAAAAATTGCCGGGCAGGCCGGATATAGCCGGGCAGGCGGGTAAAATCCAGGCAGGGCAGTGTATTCCAGGCAGGGGCAGAAATAGGGCAGGCGGGAGGTTATAGCCGGCGGGCAGGTAATACCAGGCAGGGGCGTATATGGGCAGGAGGGCGGAAAATTAGCCAGGCAGGGCAGTGCATAGGCCAGGCGGGCAGTGTAAAACCCGGAGGGCAGTTTATATGGGCAGGCAGGGCAGTGCATAGGGCCGGCAGGGCGGGTATATGGGAGGCAGGGCAGTGTATATAGCCGGGGCGGGGCAGTATATGGGCGGCAGGGCAGGAAAAACCGGGCGGGCAGGTATATAGCCAGGCGGGGGCAGTATATGGGCAGGCAGGGCAGGAAAAAATACCGGGCAGGGCAGTGCTAGGGCCCCAGGAGGGCATGATATATAGCCAGGCAGGGCAGTGTATATGGGCAGGCAGGGCAGTGCATATGGCCAGGCAGGGCAGTGTTAGGGGCAGGCAGGGCGGGGTATAGGGCAGGCAAGGCAGGGATATGGCCCAGGCAGGGCAGGGATATTGGCAGAGGGCGGGTTTTAAAAATGGCCGGGCAGGGCAGTGATATCCAGGCAGGGCAGAAAATTGACAGGCGGGGCATATATGGGGAGGCAGGGCAGGTATACCCAGGCAGGGGCGGGTATATACCGGGCGGGGGGCAGTAATGAGCGGGCAGGGCAGGTATAGGCCAGGCAGGGCATGTATATACCGGCGGCAGTGAAAAGGGGCGGGAAAGGCAGGGTTATGGGCGGCGGGGGCAGGGTAAGGGCAGGCAGGGCAGTGAATGGCAGGCAGGCAGTGTATTACCAGGCGGGGCAGGTATAGGGGGCAGGCAGGGCAGTGTATAGGGAGGCAGGGCAGTGTAATGGCCAGGGGGAAAGGTTTATATAGGGCGGGCGGGCGGGAAATTTGCGCAGGCAGGGCAGGGGATAGGGGCGCAGGGCAGGTATATGGGCAGGCAGGGCAGGGTATAGGGGGCAGGGAGGTTATGGCGGGGCAGGGCAGTAGTTTTTAAAAAATAAAATAAAAATCTTACCTATTCCTCCCTTTTCGCCCGGAGCCTTTTTGGCCGTTCACGCAGACTGCAGGGCCGGAGCAGGCGGCAATGACGTCATAAAATCGGCGCCTCCCCGCGGCCTCCGGGGGAGCTGAACAACGGATCAATAGATCCCGTTTTTCCCTGGGCTGCTGCCCGCACCCCGGTGCAGGCGGCGCCTGATGGCTACAGGGCTGGGTCTGTACCCGGCCAAGCCGTGGGAAAGGGGGACCTGCGCCACGGGCCCCGGCGCTGGTACTCGGGGCCCGCCCGGGGGAAACCCCAGCCCCCTGCGGGGACGCTCCGAGCCGGGGCTGCGGGCCCGAATCCCCGGGTGCGCCCACTGGGCAGGGTAGGGGGCTGCCCGGGAGGGCCCCCCGAGATCGGGGGCCCCCCGGGGGAATGCCTACCTGGCCCAATGGAAGAGACGGCCCCGAGCCCCGGGGAGGGTGGTAGAAGAGATGAGGGAGGGGAAAGTAGGGGGGGAAACGCTGTTGGGGACCTTTTTGGGGGGAGTTTAGTAATGTTTTATTCTGTACTGAATAGGTACCCCGTGCAGAGACGAACCAGGGGGAAAAAAGGCATTAAAAGTGATGGAAAGAAAGAAAGCCTGGCTGCGCATTTGGGGGATAGTGGGACAGCCCCCTGTTTTTTCCAAGCAAAATCCCTGCAAACATTGTGAAAAAATTTATTGTATTTACTGTTTGGGCCCCAGATGTCCTATGTCCAGTTTCCAGTATAGCAAATGAGGGACATGGTATAAGACTGCCCCATAAGCGCCATTTTAGAAGCTGCTGAGTTCAGAGAACAGACTGAACAGAGACGGGCAAAAAAAGGAAGCAGGATTTACAGCTGTTCCAGAGACAGGGGAGAGCCCGACTGTCCAACAGACGCCATCGCAGAGAGAGGGAGAGAGAGAGAGAATTTCTGGGGCAAGAAGGCAACTGCCAAGTGGAGGACTTCTAGCCGGGGCACCCCTTTACCAAAGGGCGCACGGAGGACGGGATTTGCCGGCCCTCTTTAAGGTACCCCCAGCGGATGCGTGCACGCCAACGGCTCAGGGGCGGAGAAGGGATAAAATTTGTTTAGTTAGTTTTGGGTCAGTTTTCAGGCCAAAGGGGGTTTCCTAAATACTTCCCCCGTTCAGGACTTGTAATTTTATATCACACCGTTAGCTACTTGAAAACCGGTTTTACTGTGAGGAAAATTTGTGCCACATGTGTGTTTGGGAGGGGGGTGGGAAAATCCATTAAATCGTGTAAGCGCTGGCTGCACCGACCCCCTGAACTGCCACCACACACAATTGTTTCCCCTTGGGGAACGGTATTTAAAAGGTAAAGGGGGTATCGGCCTTTCCGAAACCCCCGGTTAGGTAAAGTTACCGGGCACCCGAAATACACTTTTCGGTGCGCTGTCAGCACAGGGGCCCCGGATACTATTTGTAAATTTTGTTTGGGGGATCTTTCCCCTCTTGTTCCAAAAATTTAGTTAAAAAAAAACCGTTTTGAGCTGGTTTGGAGTCGTGTTCTTTTTTCCGTGACTTCGCTGTATCCGGAAAACCTGCCCTCGGTCTCGGCTTACACATTTAGGACAGATTTGGGAGGGGAGAGTTTACAGAGAGGGAGACCAACAATAGGGGGTTACGTATTCAAGAGAGAAAAAAAGAGCAAAAAAGAAGTTTGGGCTGTTTCCACAGTGAGAAAAGGACGGATTTGGAATGTTCTTGAGGTGCAGGTGACAGGGGGGGGCAAGGGATTTGGGTATTGGGGTGAAGGACAGATGAGTCTAGTAATAACCCCCAAGACAGGGGCCTGCTGCCCAGGGTTTTTTGGTTGTCCAACAAGAGGAGATAGCAGGGGGGAGGGTGGTTAGTAACAGGGGATGACTAGAAGTTCAGTTTTAAGGAGGTTAGTTTAAAAAACAGGGGGGACTGAGTCAGAGACAGCGACAGCATCCTGGGGTTTTTTAGCAGAGTGGGAGTGATGTCTGTAATGGTAGCTGTAAGGAAAATAAGCCTTTGGGGTCAGATGTTGATTCTGGTTTGTTTCATTGTTTTATATATAAATGTTTTGTGTGATGTATCATATTCTGCCGGGCACTGGAGCACCATTGGCATTGAAGAATTGTCCCAGTTGTGGGGGAGACGTGCTGTTTCACCCAGACCACATAGGTGGGCTTAGGAAATGACAATTTTCCATGCAATATCATAAAGGAGGGAGGTGTGAGAAAAATGAGCCTCTGGGGTAACATTTTTAATTCCAATTTGCTTAATTTTTTTATATATAATATTGCATGTGATGTATCATTTTATCATGTCTTTTTATGGAAATGTTGCATTTATTCCTGTGAGGGGGGATTTAGAATGCACAGTCCTAGTGAGTCCTTTTGTCAGCTATGCCAATTAGCATGGACGTGTTAATTAGGACAAGTGGAAAAAGGGTAAACTCCAGCCAGACTATATGTCACCAGGGACTCTTAACACATCCAATAGCCGAGCACAATGGAAAAAATTATACATCAAACAAATCATGGCCATAATACATGTTTTCCATAACTCACTATTGAGATAATGAACCCAGGCACACCTGCTATCTCATACGCAAGAATGTTCGGCTTTAGAGATCCACGGTAATGGAAATCGGCTCAAATTATGAATCTGTTATATTCATATTTAGTATGCCTGGGTTGGTAAACTCATACTGGGTTACTTGGCAGTCATGATATCTGGCTAGGGGACACCTATGAGGAGTTATGACAGAACCTGGAAATTATGACTTTCTGAGTGTCCTCTACATGTAATTAGCTAGCCCTTCTGTGACCTAAGCAGGAGTCAGGCTGGGGGGGGGGGGCAGTTGAGTTTCCATATAACGCCTTGGGTCATCAAAGATCATTACCAGATTCAGGAGTTATCTCCAAGCGTAGGTCTGTCCGATTGTCTTCAGCTGCAATCCTAAGGTAGTAGAATTGAACTTATTTAGTCTTGAGAGAAGACAGCTTTGGAGGGGGGGGGGGGGTTATGATTAATTTACATAAATATATAGATGGTCCCTACAAAAAGTATGGATAAAAAGTATTTCATGTATTTCATGAGGAGCTGGTCACAGCAGGAACAGTTGCGAGTTTCAAGAAAGGCTTAAAAAACTACCTGAAACTAAATTATATTAATACGTACATAGCCATGTAAAATTCTGGATGCTGGCTGGTGGCGGCTCTGAGGTCAGAGATGGGGTCTTCCCTGGAGCAGATTGGTTCTTGCCTTGTGGGTTCCAGGGCATTCACCAGTGGGGAGGTTGGGTTTGAACTCCTTATCTCCCTACCTTCATCCACCTTTTCCCCATCCTTGGTTGAACTTGATGGACACATGTCTTTTTTTCAACCGTACTATGTAACTATGTAACCGACTTAATTTGAAAAGGTTTCTCATTATTATTATTATTATTATTCTCTCAATCCTTTTGTTTATACTGTACGTTTTTATGTATGTCTGTTATTTTATCATTTTTGTAACTAAGCAATGTATCTGTATATTAAAGCTTAAAACTTTGATACTTTTGCCTTGTTGCCTTAATGAACCATGAAAATCTCCTAAGAGTTTAGGTGACTGCTGGGCAACATGACCTGTAGTACAGAGTTATTTTCAGTTCCTTTCTAGAAAGTGAAAGGTGGTGGGAGTGAAGAGTTAATGTAGATTCATTTTTTAAAGTGGCGGCAATGTGTGCGTTGTTAGGGGTTGTGGGCCATGTGTGCCTTCGTGTGTAGGCCGAGTGAGAGCAAAGTGCGAGCGTAACGCTGGTCGCTCCAAAGTTGTGGAGAAAGAGATGGGGGCAGTAGTGTGTGTCCGAGATAGATTGTGCCCTAGAGACCCCTCTGCGTGTGGTTTTCCCTTTCACTGGCACATAATTGAGGTTGGCAGTGGGTTCTCATTCTCTGTCTCCTTTATTGTGTGTCCTTCATATTTCCTCAATTTACCACCATTCCATTACCTACTCTATTACCGGTCGGCTGGACATACAGCCGCTGGAATCACAGAGTTAACTTTGATCCTGACTGTTTAACCTCTTAGATGTCACAGCCATTACTGTGGTCCTATGGCATCCTGCCATAGTAAATAAATGGGGACATACTGCAGTACATAAGTACTACAGTAATTAGTGCTAGCAATCAAAAAGTTACATGTTTACAGTGTTTTTCAATTTTGTTACTACTGCTGCTTTAAAAAAGCAAAACATAAAGCTTATACTCTGATAATCCTCTTACCTGGGATCCAGTGATGCCCCGTCCTCACTCTCTGATGGTCTTTTTTTTTTTCCTGTCTTTTTTTTTTTCTAAATGGGATGTAACGTGTTATAGGCTTATTCCGCCATTTGGAAGTAAATGCTCTGAACTTCAATATCAGTCAATGGCATGTAACCACTGCGGCCAATCAGTTGCAGCAGTGACGTACTTTCAGACAGAATGCTAGAAGACCAGCAGAAGAACAGTGGAGAATGAGGACAGTGCATGGTTGGATCCCAGGTGATAGGAGAAGTGAATATTTTTTTATATTTAAAAAGTAGAATTATGTCTTTTAAAAAATTTAAAAAACAAAATAAAGAACCACAAAGGAACTAAACATGTTGACAAAAAAATGATGCGGCAGATTTATCAATAGTGAGTAACTCTTAGACAGAGTCAACTTATACTTTATGCATCAGTATTGGGGAACCAATAAAAAAATAATTACTGGGTGAACCTGGAAAAAATGCAATTGTGTATTTTTTTTTTACTTCAGTAGTAAAACATAACAAAAACTTTAGTAACTATGCATCACTGAAACCATACTGATCCAAAAAAACAATAGCAGTATTGTGATGTTTGTTCATCCCGCTGCACAAAAAGTGGATCAAAAGTCATGTGAAACCCAAAGTTGTACCAATAAAAACGTCAGTAAAACCAGCGAAAAAGAGACCTTACACAACTCTGTATGCAGAAAAACAAAAACATTAGGGCTATGAGAATACAACGATGCAATAAACATTGATTTAAACAATAAAAACACTTTTTTCTTTTGCTACAATTTTTTTACCCTTGTACCTCTGTCTCTCTTAGCTCCATAAATGTCCCTCTTTTTCATTTGAAAACAAATTTGCGTCTATCCAATCAGTCAGATTGGATGGTCAATATTTGTGAACAGCAATATTCAAGTTCTGCTACAGATTCTCAATGGGATTTTAGTTCTGGAGGACTCATGTACCCCCCCCCCCCCTTTGGGGTGGTCTTTTAAACACAAGAATATGCTTTTTATTTTAAACTCGACAAAACTCTTTGCTGTATAAAACAGTGGGTATATCAAGAACGAGGGGTCCAGTCCACTCTAGAGCACGCACTGTCCCCATGAATTTGGGTCTGGGGCGCAAAGTCGGTGTGTATAGGCCTGGGACACACAACAAACACTTCAACTGATGAGCAACTATGGCAAACAGGGACCAATTTTTATTTTTATCAGCTCCTTGCACCGCAGACTTAATACTCCTGTAGGTGCAGAAGGCATGATACAAAAGATTTAATCACACAAACCTTCTGGAGCCGCATGTAAAACGGGCTGATTCACACATGAACCTGTACGAACGCTGAACTAACCCACAAACGGAGTTTTTTGGCCTCCGTAATATAACATCACGCTTTTAGAGGCACTGGGGGACCGACAGTACAAGACCCAGAGAATGATCAACAATTAAGCATGACTATTAATCACTGCTTGTGCTGGCAAACGAGAACAACGCAGCGGCGTTCACGTAACGGATAGAGATCACGCCACGTGGGAGCTAGCCCATCTGCTGGGCCTACCCTGCTGCGCCTGTCCGGGTCCTCCCCCGCTTTTTTTAAAAAACGGACCCGATCCAAAGAATATTGGCAATTCATGTCAATTACCAGATGTCACCTAATTAGCAAACAGAGTATACTACTTCTGTATACTAATGAGTTTCTCATCAAAAATACAGTTCGTTCTTGTAAATGACACAGAGGCCTGTATTAGTAGACATTAGTGGAACAAACAGCATCATGGAAAGGAGCACACCACGAGAACATCCAACCCACCACTACTACTCACATGAGAACGTCGTCGCTCTGATGAGGTTCATTTCTCTTCTCTGATGGAGTTTTTCTCTTTTACCCTACTCTTACTCTCTAATGGTCCAACCACACAACTTGGATATATATAAGGTAAATCAAGATAGAGGGGGGCTAAAAAAAACTAAAACAACACTTTTCCAGTTTTTTTTTAGCTTCTCGCAAAAAAATTTTAAAACACAAGATATTTTTTTGTCTGTAGTAGACAACCACAAATGTTACTCCTTCCAGCAACTTTGATAGATTCTCTAATGGACAAAATCGCAACAAAATACATATTGAAGTTTGATGGTGGCTCTATAGAACAAATTACAAATGAAGTACAGTTCAATTATTCGTTCGTCTAGCCATCCCCACTATAGGAAGGTTAGGTAAAAAAGTACCTACCACAACCCAACACTAATAGATAGGTATATAGGCTCCCTCCCAAGCATGTATATAGATATATAGCTAGAAATAAGGAAAGAATAAGAAGAGGTAAGGCCCCCCCCTCCCCATTAAGTAGAAAGGTAGATAAATAGGTCTTCCTCTTCTAGTGATTTACAAAAAATAGATATGTAATTAATTGTGCCTAGTAGGTATGAAGGAATATATAGGGCCACGACATTAAGTAGATAGGTATATAAATATAAATTAAAAACCGATAAACCTCTCATCATTAATTAGGTATATATATTTAAATTATAAAAACAAATATTATAATATATACTATACGACACCAACACACGAACCACAAAACATCCATAGATAAAAGATATATATAGACAGTAGCCACTCTCATAAAATACTACACAAGTGTCCAAGCAACATCTTTGTAACAACCAACTGAAGATTATACACTTTTGATACAAGTATAAAATAAGGGGCTCCGTGTAAAATCTCTTAAGCTTGCATAATTAACAATGTAACTTGTGCTTGTACATGCGAAATGGGCCCCGCCCCCGTGGCCTGCCCGCACTGGTGCCCTGCATCAATGGAAAACCGGGCACGCCTGTGACTATCCACATTTATTCCAAAAAGCAAGCAAAACACAAGCAAATAACAAAAGAAAAGCCCCAACCTCCCTCCCCACTGGCTCCTCGCACCAGTAATAACAATACAATAAAGCCACAACAAACCTCCCCTCTGACCAAAATTATAAAGACACAACTTCTACCTCCTTGTAACTTTACGTGAGCATTTGCTTATTCCAATAGTTTGCCTGGACGTCCACTTCTTGGAATTTTGAATGAATGGACAGACTTAATTTCATAATCTTCCAGCGACAAGGCCTCTATCAATATGTAGTTTTGGCTGAGCGACCACTAACGATGATTATGATGGCCTGTTTATCTTTTCCATCATGGTTGCTCTCGTTCGATCCATAACAGTCTCGCTTTGGAATCAACCGAATAACCCATTGAGTTATTTGGGAATGTGAGAACAGGTTGTAATTTTATAGTATACAAGAAAAAAAAGATTGTTTCACCACCAGGCGCAAAATAGCAACAATATAGTTACCAACACGACAAGAATCTGCATAACTAATCAATAAGCACATAATTGCCAGTCAAATTAATTAAGGGATAGCAAAGACAATTTTTCTATGAACATGATGGTATCTCATGTTCAAACTGTACTAGATGGTGAGATAAGTAGCCTGAATCACAAGTACAAAACATTGTTACCTTTTCTTGTCAAGTATAATACAGTAATTGATGAGCGAATTACAGTTCTGGGACCATTGCAAAGTTCATCAGGCATAGAGACACAGGCAGGGCTTTAGTCCAACTATGGGTTCATCTGTATTTTACTAGACAAACATGCAGACGTAGCAGAAACAGGTGCAAAAATAAACAATTTTGATAGAAAATGAATGCCAGCTCACCGTTTTTCATAGGGCATGCTGCACGGATCCACCCGTCGCCAACAGTGTATAAATCCAAATGAGTAAAAAAAATGACCAGCAGTTCCCAAAATATAAATTTAAAAATACCCTTTATTAGAGCTTCTTAAAAAATAAAAAATATATAGAGAGAAACGCGTCAGCCTGTTTGTCACTCACTTTAAGCAGCAAGTCTCTATATCTTTTTATTATTAAATGAAGCTCTAATAAAGTGGAATTTTTTAATTATGTTTTGGGAACTGCTGGATCATTTTTCTACTCATTTGCAAAAATAAACAAACATCAACAGAAACTTTGCTGTCTGAGCACTTACTAAACAGGGTATTTCCTCTCCTCTCACTATTACCTTTAGTGCAGTCGATTTGTGTGGCAGACACTGGTTTCCTCCATGTAAATAACCTCTCACCCAAATGCCTAGTCCAAAAATGCAGCCACACCTATTCCCGACTGGCTGACTTTAAAAAGGCCAGTTTAAAATCCAGGCGTGAACAATCGTGATAGTCACCCACCTAGCACTTCCAGACTACACCCAGTAAGAGCCACCATGGATCAACAATTTGTAAATAGCCATGCTACTGTTAAATAGGTGCCAACTAGTTAATGCAACTGGTATAACTAAAAACGTCCTTCCATTCAACCACGGCCCATACAGTTGGGACATCTATCTGCCTTACTGCAGCTGTATGGAAAGAAGCTACCTGGGATGTATATACCATCACAGACCTTCCTAGCTGCTGCCTTAAAATACATATACTCCCACATCTATCTATCAATCTAACTATCTAACAATCTATCTATCTATCTATCTATCTATCTATCAATCTATCTATGTGTATATACAATGTATCTATATATCTATCTATCTATGTGTATATACAATGTATCTATATATCTATCTATCTATCTTTGTGTATATACATGTATCTAAATATCTAACTATTGTAAACCAATTTTATAAATATTGTATTATACAGTTTCATGGACACACACTGAGATTAGAAGACTTTGATACAATGTGAAGAGTTCAGTGTACAGCTTGTATAACAGTGTAAATTTGCTGTGCCCTCAAAATAACTCAACACAGCCATCAAGATGTAAACAAAGCTGGCAACAAAAGTGAGTACACCTCTAAGTGAAAATTGACAAATTGTGCCCAAAGCATAGGAGTTCACCAGAGCTTCCACAGTGCACAACTGCATGAGAACCCTTCCTCCACTCCTCTATGAACGACCATCACTTAGCCTGGTGGATGTTATAGACCTGGCCGCTCCTCCACCTCCATTTGAGAATGCCCCCACAGATGCTCAAATAGGGTTAGGTCTTGGAGACATGTTGAGGCCAGTCCAGCACCATTACCCTCATTAATCCTTTAGCAAGGTAGTGTTGTCTTGAGATGTGTTTGAGGGTCGTTATCAAGTTGGAATACAGTCCTGCGGGGCCCAGTTTCCAAAGGAGGATCATGTCTGCATCATAGGTCCAGTACATTTTGACATTCTTGGTTCCATCAATGAACTGTAGCTCTCCTCAACTGGCAGCACTCATGCAGCCCCAAACCATGACATTCCCACCACCATGCATGATTGTCGGCAAGACACACTTGTCTTTGTATTCCCATTTTGGTTGCCGCCAATCTGACGAGTTTGTCAATTTGGACCTGTGTAAATGGGAGGATATTGAACTCACATACTAACACATAACACATATGTTTCGGAGCACCCGATATCAACATAACCTTTATCTGGGAATTATATTTAGTATCAGTAGTGCAACTTGTTGCACTAGTCTTCGTGTTGAAACGACAGACACTGTGACTGAACCCCATTATAATTCAGATGGTTCTATTGGCAACTCTGGGATCAGAATGAAATCTTCCAGTAGAGACATTAAATCTTGCCTTAATTGGTTTTAAAAGCCTGTTCATCAGAAGGGAAACTACGCTTAAAAAACTCCTTATCTTACCCTTCCACCCCCACAATTCCAATTATTCCCACCCCTTGGTTTCAACTTGGATGGACAAAAGACCTTTTTTCAACCATACTAACTCTGTAACACTCTTAGGGTATGTTCACAGGGCGTACAGCGTCGTGTACTATGCGTACACATGCTCAACACTGTACTCTTCTATCCTCAGAAGATATAAAAAATACCTGGCCCAGTCACGTACTTCCAAAGCACTATGGCCTGGCTCCAATTCACCCTCTCTTTCCCTGCCTCAATGAGTGATATGATTTTACCGTATTTGCGGGGCGTACTTCAAGCAGCGCAATTACGTCCCATAGTGTGAACTTACCCTTTTTGTCTGTTGTACAATAGGTGGTAAATATGAATATTGGTCTTCTTGTATTTTAGAATATTCAGCTACACTAGGAGGTCTAAATTTGGCCTCTCTGAAACCCTTTATTGCCCCAAATTTTGGCACCATAAAAGAAATCACCAAAGATATTATATTTATAGCTAAACTCTGTTTGAATCCTTGTAGAGTAACCTTAGGACTAGCTTCAAATACTGAATAATTATTTTCCTATATTTCAATGTACTGTATAACAGAGCATAAGGCAGCTTCACAATGGTTTATTCTTCCTGTAGCGTGAAAATTTCGCCTAAATCAGAGGAAATCTTTATTGAGTGTCTGCATATTTCTGACAGACTTTCCTAGACGTGCCTTTTTTTTTTACAAGATTTTCTTTTTCTATTTAGACATTTTCATTGCTCTGTGGCCAAAGGTTGGATTAACATGTCAAACTGTATAAACTCTCAAAGGCTGAAAAGAGATAAGACGTATCCATTGCAAGAATAAGGTGTTCTCAATATCAGGTGAATGTGTCAGACAAGTCAATAGGCTCTAAGGAGAGATTCAGAAAACTCACCTTAGAAAATCATTGTAAAATAGTATTCAGTACACAGAAATCTCAGCATAGTAGCTGTTGACAGTAAGAATTGTGCTAATTTTGTTTACTCCACATGAACCTGTTTCAAAGACTTCAGTATAATAATGCCATAGAATTGGTGCATTTTGCAGCACTTGAGAGGTTAAATTTGCAAAATTTTAACCAGCAGCTAAAATATGCAGAGTCTTATGTGAAGACATTCACAAATTTACTTGTGATGTGAAAAGACTTAAAGGGAATATTAAAGGCTTATTCCAGACAAAATAATTCTCATCTAACAATCCTTCACCCTTTGGCTAGCAGAACTCTTGGGGTTCTACCATAAGTGCCCTGAGCTTTTGGGAGAGCTGATAACAAAAATTCCAAATATTACCTTTTCAACATGGGTAGTTGTATTTCCCCTTTTATGATGAGTGAAGACATATGTAGGGTTGATGTAATTGATTTCCCAAAAATTACATAGTTGTATGAGCAGAGTTTTTGATTTAATGCACACACATCTAGTTTCAGAAAACTTTTGACTTACTATACTAGTGCGTAAGAAGTTTTGATTAGCACCCTTTGAAATTAATTATATTATATGCTGTACCCACAGAAATTAATTATAATACACACTGTGCCCTCTGAGATAAATTCTAATAAACTGTACCCATGAAATAAAGTAAATTATACACTACAACCCATGAAATTAATTATATTACACACTGTGCCCCAGAAATCAATTCTAATATACACTGTGCCTCCTGAAATTAATCAGAATTGCACACAATCCCCTTGATATTAACAATTTTACATGCTATACCCTCTAAAATTATAATATACACTGTACCCTAAGAAATTAATTGTAATATATAACACAATATGGATCCTTGGTGGTGTAGGGCAGTGAGGAGGTTGATGTAAGGATCCTTGAGGGTATTAAGTGGGTTAATGTATAGATCCCTAGTGGAGAGCAGTTGAAGGGTCATTGTTACATACCTGGTAGTTGATGGGAGTGAGGACATTTAGTGTAAGGATATTTGGAATTATAAGGCAGTAAGGGGGGTAATGCAGGGATTGTTAGGGTTCTAAAGCAGTGAATGGGTTAATTTATAGATCCCTGGTGGAATACTGTGAATTGTTTATTGTTCCATACCTGGTAGTTAATGGCAATGAGGAGGCTAAATGTAAGGATCATTATTAGGGTAGGGCAGTGAGGGGGTTAATGTGTGGGATAGTGGGACAGCCTCTCTGTGTTTTCCAAGTAAAATCCCATGCATGACAGTTGTAAAATGTTTCTTTGTATTCTACTGTTTGGCCCACAAGATGCCGCTATGTCCAGTTTCCCCGTATATGCAAATGAGGGACATGGTATAAAAAAAATGGCACATGTAGCAGCCATTTTGAGAAGCTGCTGAGATTCTGAGGAGAAAGACCCGACTTTTAGCTAAAGGAGCCAGGATTCACAGTCGTTCCAGGAACAGAGGAGAGCTGACTGTCCATACAGACGCCATCGCAGAGGGAGAGAGAGAACTCTGGGCAAGAAGGACAAGTGCCCAAAATAGAGAGGGGACTGTCTGCAGTCGACCCTCCATTCCATCCATCTGCACCTGAGAAAGGAATTGCCGGCCATCTTTAAGGTACCTCGGGATGCGTGCACGCCAACGAGTCAGGCTGTGAGAAGGCCTATATAGTTTAGTTAGTTAGGTCAGTTACAGGCCCAAAGGGGAGGGTTCCCAATCTCCCTTTTTAGGATTGGAGTTTTTAAAATTGGCCCCTTAGTACTTGAAGGTTTTTGTGGGGAAAATTTTTGTGTCACAGTGTTTTGGGGGAAGTGGGTAAATTTTTTAAAACTGTGTAAGGCTGTGTGACCAGGCCCCCCAAAATTCCCACCCCACAAATTGTTCCCCTTGGTGATAGGTATTAAGAAGGAAGGGGTTTATGGGCCTTGCCCACGGTTAGGTAAAGTTACCGGGCACCAAAAATACATTTGGCGGGCGTGTGCGCAGGGGCCCCGTTTGATTTGTAAATTTGTTTTTTGGGGATTTTTCCCCCTTTTTTTTTCAGAAAATTCAGTAAACAAAGTTTTTGAGGGGGGGTTTTGGGTGTGTTTTTTTGTGTGACTTCGTGTATTCGAAAACTCCCCTCGGACTCGGTTAAAACTTGGCTACGTTGCGGGTCAGCGTGTTAGGGACGGAGGCGGGGGAATTTTTCCCCCCGGGTCAAGGGCGCGGCCCAAACCCAAGCTCAGGGTCCCCCACAGTACACCCCCAAGTGAGTTATGCCCCTTTAGGGCATATTTGAAACCCCTCCAAATTTGGGGAAAAAATGACACTCAGGACTGGAAAAAAGGGTAGAACAATTAAAATAGAATTAGCCCGGAAGGGGGGCGAGAAGCCTGGGGGTTGGAGGGGGATTTAGGTGGACAGTAATGGGCGACTGAGTCGAAAGGGACAGCTGGAAAAAATTTTCCCGTTTTGGGGGGCCCCGGGGGGTTTCCAAAGTGGTGCCCCTGCGAATTACTTCTTTAAAACCCGGGGCCCAAAAAGGGGGTGAGCCCCATGCGGTATTAATGTGCAGAAACATTAAATGGGGAAAAGGGGGAGACCGGGCTTTGGGGGGCCTTTTTCCCGAATTAAAAGTAAAGGGAAATTTTCATTGTGGTGTAAAAATCCTTACAGGCAAATTTGCAGGAGATGACCGAATGGGTATGCTTTCAGTGTTTACTTCCCGTGTAGGGGGGGGAAAAGGGGAAACCCCTCCCCTATTGGAAAGGTAAGGTAGTCCCCAAGAAAGCGGGAAAACGGGGAGCAGAGTCTTTAACAGTGTGGTCGGCTTTACGAGCGGTTGAAGAATTTGGCTTGGGTTCCCAGAAAAGGAGAAGGCCCACAAGCCAGAAGTGCTTGTTCCACAGCCCCTTAGATCCTCCACAGCGGGGCCCTACCGAAAGAGATCCCCAGGTGTGCGAGATGGGGGGGGCCCCCTTGGGGGTTTGTAACGTAGGGCCCCACATTCCCGGAGTGTCGCGAATGTAAGGGAACCCCGGGTTAAACCCCCAAACCGGCGAGTGGGGTCCGTGGGGGCAAAAAAACCAAACCCATGTCGGGAGTCGACTTTACCAGTAGTCCTGTTAGGGAAGCGGGCTGAAGGCAAAAAGGGCATGTTGTGATACGGGTCAGAGTTCCCCGATCCCTTGGGTTTTTTTAAACATTGGGGCCATGATGGAGCCAGGTGGGCGTTTTTGGTGAGGGCACCAACTGGTGAGGGAGTAAAAGGGGAAGTTTGAATGCGGTAATTTTGGAAAAAATTGGCAAAAGGGGAGTTGTGTGGTGGATCCCCATCCAAGAGGGGAGGGGGATGGGCCCGGGCAGAAGTGTCCGAATGGATCCCCCCTTTTATCCAAAAAAAAGGGCCCAAAAAATTGGGGGCGGGGCAACACAGGCCCCACAAAGCCCACGACAGTGGTGGGGCTGCGTCTGCAAAAAGAGCCCCCCCGGTGCCCCCTTGGGGACGTAAAGGTTCAGTAAAAGCCCGATAAAGATCCGCCCGAATGAAAAATTTGGGCCCGTGGGCCAAAGGAAGTTGGGGGTGGAATTTGGTTGAACCAGTCCAGGGGGTCCGAACCGCCCTGGTATCCCTTGTACTGGGGGAGAGGGGGTGTACCGGAGATCCCCTCAACTATGGACAGCATTGACCTTCCTTAAACCAATGAGTAGTTCCTGGAAAAGAATCTCCCCCGAGGCAAGCTGGCCACGAGGTCGCTGGCCCTTGAGGGGGCCAGGGGGTAGCCCGCGGGGGAAATGGAATGGCGGTGATTATGATCAATGGGCATTGACCGGGGCCCCTGACCCCCGGGCAACAACCTGTGGAAGATACCTGGGAATTCCGGGGGTTCGGGAAAAAATAGACGGGGTGTGCTTTACCGGGCTGAACCCCCAAAAGGCGATGCCCCCCAAAAGGAAGGCCGCAAATCCCACCCAAAATTCCCGGAAGTGAAAGAAAGGTCCCCTGTGGAGAAAGGGGTTTAAAGAGGAAAAATCCTGGGCCCCCCATTTTTTTTTGGGCGAAAAAAGAGGCTTTGGGTTTTGCGTAACTAAAAAGAAAAAAGCCCGACCATTGTGAGCCTTCCCCCCCGGGATTGAATATCGGTCGTTGGGCCAGAAGTTTCTTTTGACCTCGACGGGCCCAGGGAAACTGGCAGGTACTTGGGGGGAAAGGAAGGGAAAAAACAGTTTTCATTTTCCCTAGGGGGCTACGATTCCCCAAAGATGGTTGGGTTCCAACGCCCCAGGGAATTGGGGGGTTTTGGAACACTGTTAGGGGATCTTAATTTGAGTCGGGCTAAATTATGGACGATGTGGTGGTGTTCGGGAATTGTTTCGCCCCCCTTTTGAAACTGCGGAGGTTTGGACGGCAAAAGACCCTGGTTAAGATCAAGCCAAAGAAGTGCCCGCCTTCAGCAGGAATAGAGTATTGGGGATGTGGTCCTTTTGGAGGGGTAAGCCCCCCCAGTAAAGGGGAGGCAGTAAAACTGGGCCCCGGCCGGTAACTAGAGAGGGGGGATTCCCGGGGGTGGCTGGGATTACGAAGGTTTTAACCCGTTTCGTCTTTTGGGCCTTTAAGAGTTACTTGGGAACGGGGGGGGTAAAGAATGCCCCATTTGAGGGGGGCCTCGGGAGCAGGGTTTTGAAGCGGTGAAAAAGGCGTGCCTACCCAAATTTGGCTGTGCCGGTTCGACACCCCCCTTTTGCTGTATATGACGGTTCTAATGGGTTGGGGGGTGTGCCCCAAATCCCGGGGGGCAGAGAAGTAATTCCTTGCCGTCGGTCTTGCGGGGTCGGGGGAAAATACATTAGCCTTTAAATTGGAACTTTCCGGTGTGGGCCATGATGAAAGGGTTTCCCGAGTTGAAGGGCAGGGGATGTCATGCCGAAACCCCCTTGGGTTTGGAGAATGAAGCTTGGGCCTCGAGCGAGTGGGTGGGCCCCATCTCAAAAAATCAATCCCCTTAAAAAGGGGCAGGGGGGGAAAAAAGGAATACGATGCCCCCTCCGGGTCCGTCAGATATCACCCCCAGAGTAAGGGTTAAAGGGGAATGAAGCGGCTTTAGCCGTTCCCGCATTGGAGTGGCACACTCGTGGGTTGGGTTTTTATGCCAAGGTTTTGGGGGAAAAACCCCTGGGGCGGAAGGTCCGGGATGGTTGCCCCGATTTAAAAAGTGAAGGGGTGGGTCCCGGGTTGGGGCTGGCCCCCCCAGAGGAGAGGCCCAGTGACTCGGGGGGAAAAAAGGTTTGGGGGGCAGTGGGATAAGCGAGTGTTTCCCAGGGCTCCTGTGAACATTATTACAATCGGAGTTGCAACAGACAAAGATTGTTCCCCCGTCATTAGCACAAGGTGTCGGGGCCCCTGAAGAGGGCCCATTTGGGGTACAAACCATAAGTGGCTTCGACTGGTGTCGCCCTGGGTTGTTAAGCATGGGTCTGAAGCTTGCTAAGTGTGTACTGTGGGTTTAAAAAGAGCATGAAAACGGGGCCCCCTTTAGCCAAGGCATCTGCGCCCCCGAGCTCTGTGATTGCTATGGCAGATTGGGGAATTGCCCTTTGGGGTCGTATTTTTGGTATGACGTATTTTACTAAGTATGCGTGGGTGTCCATGGGAAGATGAGAGTTGCTGTGAGGCGGTGCAAGCATTTATCAGGTTTTGGGGGGGCCCCAGAGGTCATTCCCACAAGGGGGTGTTTCCCAAAGGGGTATAATGGGCTGTAAATTGTTGGGATTGGGTTCCCCGTATATATTCTCCGCAGGGAAACGGGCTTGTGAGCGGTTTTTACCCCCCTTATCCAGATGTGGGATCTGAGGGCAGCCGAAAGGTGGTGGCTATTGCCTAGTAGTGGGCCTTTTAAAATTTGGGTGCACAGTACCCGGGGCTACCCCCCAAAATGTGATGTTGGGGACCCGGGGCGAGGATTGAGGGTCTTCAATGCCCAGTCCAACACCCCCACGACCCGTCCCGGCTGGGGCCCGGGAAAGCCCCCGACTGCGGACGGTGCACAAGGTGTTGGGGGAGGCTGAAAAATGGTGATCCAACCCCCGCCCGTGAGAGAGACGTTTTTTCCCCCGGTATGGGGCATGGGAGGAGTAAGAGGCCATTGGGAAATTTGGGTGGGAGGTGGGAGGCGGTCCCCTATGTGTCAAAGAAAAGGGTAGGGCCCTGCCACCAGTTTCAGGGAGAGCCGAAAGGGAAGGGGGCCCCCCAAAACTGCAAAAAAATGTTGAGGGCGGATTTTAAAGTGTGAAATGCCCAAAGTACCTACCCCTGTTCAGACCCCCCTTAGTTGAAAAATGGGGGGCTGTCCCAGGCCCGGGGTCAACGAGGTCCCGCTGTGAAACTTGCCCCCAGGGAGAAATTTGGGGGCAGCCCAAAACTCCCTTCCCCCCGGGGATGTGCCCGAAGCCGAGCCCCTAGCCCCCCGTAGGACGCCCAATCAAGGGTGTACCCTGCGCTATGGAAAGGGAGTTTTTTGTTTGGGGAGGGTTGCGAGTAGCCAACTTTAGTGGGTGGGTTTGGGAAGTGGGGACACCCCCTGTGTTTTTAACAAAAACCCTCCGAAGTTGAAAAATTTTTTTTTGAATTTCTTTTGGCCCCAAAGGCCCCCAAAGTCCCGTTTTGGTATATCAAATGGGGACATGGTATAAGTTGGGCCCTTGCAGCCATTTGAAAAATGCTGGATTCTGAGGGGGAAAAGACAGACGTTAGCTAAAAGGGCCCGGAATCACCTGTTGCGGAAAGGGGGGAGCCCCCTGTCTTACGCCCCATGCAGAGGGAGGAGTGCACCCGGACAAAAGGACAAGCTGCAAGATAGAGGGACTGTCTGCAGGGGACAACCCTTCCCTCCCTTACTGGAACAGGGATTGGGCCCCTTTTTAAAGGGCCCAGGGTGCGTGACGCCAAGATAGGGCTGTGAAAGGCCCATATTTTAGTTAGTTAGGCTAGTTTCAGGGCCCCAAAAAGGGTTTCCCAAAAAAATTTGTTCAGGATTGGGGGTTTTTTCAACCCCTTGAATTGAAACGGTTATCTGTGGGGAAAGTTTTTGGCCCATGTGTGTTTGGGAGGGGAAGTGGGTAAATATTTTAAAGGGGAAAAATGCTGTGCCACCGGCCCTGCAACGCCACCCAACAATTGTTCGTTGGTGATTGGGTTTTTAAAAAAGGTAAAGGGGGTTTTTGGCTTTCCGAAACCCCCCCGGAAAAGGGAAAATTTGGGGTCCCAGGAACTTGGGCGCGCTGGCCGCACAGGGGCCCAATTATTTGAAATTTTTGTTTGGGGGGGCTGTTCACCATTGTTTCCCGAAAATTAGAAAAAAAAACGGTTGAGTGGGTTGGATCGTTTCTTGTCCGTGACTTCGCTGTATTCGGAAAAATGCCCGGTTCGGTTAAAGTAAGGATTGTTGGGGTTAAGCATGAGGAGGTTTAAAGTAACAATAACTGGGGGTTTAGAGAAATGAGGGGGTTAAGTAAAAGGAAATCCCTTTGGTTAAGGGTAAAGGGGGAATTTTAAACTCGTGATTTTTCGGGGGGTGAGAGGGTTGAACTACAGATCCCTAGTGGAGGGAAGTGGAAGGGTTAATGCTACAATGGGTTTTTGGTTAAAAACCTCCCAATCTCTGGTCCTAGACTGTTTTTTTCCCGGCTGCTACTTCCCCTTTTCTTCCAAAAATGATAAAGGATAAGGGAGTTTATGCAGGTAAAAAGTTTTTTTATGAAATTTTGGGAGAGGGATTCAGCGTTCCGATGTCATATCCCGGGGCCAGGCAGGCAGTGACTAATGTCACCCCCCCGAAAAATAATAATCTGGGCCTCCTACCCTCAAAAAGAAAGGGGCAGAAGATTATTGAAAAATGGCAGTTGTTGTTTTTTTGCGTTGTTTTATTTTTCAAATAGAGCGGTATTAGCCCCAACTTTTTAAATGTACCCCTCCAACGGGGGCAAATGATCCCCCAGGCTGAAAGAACATAGAGTTCCGCTGTGTAATTTGTCTTTATTTAATGATTGTAAGGTCCAAAACTGTGCCCCCCCTCAAACAAACCTCAGACATGTCGTTATGATATGGAAAATATTTAAAGAATGGGTCTGTATTTATCAGGGAAACTCTTTTATTCAAAAAAAGGTTTAAAGTTTTTCGTCTATTTTGGTAAATATATTCATGCAAAGTGGTTGGGGAAGAAACTGCAAGTTAAGAATGGGTTTTAAAATTAACACGGGGAGAAAAATTTCAGCCATAGGCATTTGTGACCCTTAAAAGCGTGCCCGCTGATTTCAGGTTGAGATTTCTTTAGAAATTTTCCATTTTTTTCATGACCAGCAAATCAAAAAGAAAATGAATTTAAACCCTACCCACAAATACAATTAATAAAATTTAAAAAAATTTTTTTTCTTTTTCACCTGTACTTTTAGGGCAGAACTTGCATTATTTAAATTGCTACAGTTGTTATATTTTCTCTAAACCAGATTGTGGGCTTCCAAGCTCTCGTTTTAGAAAATAGCAGCTACACTGATTCATTACTTGTTGTCACTTGTGAAACTTTGAGGGGAACTATTGTACACCCTACTTTCTCTCTTTTCTGCTTTAAGTCATATTGATATAATAATTTTAATACCCACAAAAGTAAATACATATATTACCCTGCCCTTCTGCTCAACCTGTAGGTCGATAAATTGTCACTGGCATCTATGTGGATGTGTGTGACTTCACTGTGTCCATATGATGTCTTAAAGAGGTTGTTTCACCCTGCTGTTTCACATAGCCATAGACAGCTTCAGACTCACAATTTCTGTTAGGCTGTGGGTGGTTCTACAGCAGTGACTGACATATTATCTGTTACAGTGACATGACTCCAGGAGATTCATAATATGTAGTGCACAAGGTTACAGAGCTCTAAGGCTTAAAACATGTCATTAACTTAGGTAAACAAGCTTCTGGGCTCCAGATAAGACTCAGAAGGGAGTGATTCATCATGGTTGGACTTACTGACTGACAACAGCTCGAAACGCTCAAGAGAAAGAGCAGGGAGAAGTGGTCAGTAACCTAGAGAAACTTGTGTACATTAGCCATAGATAAAATCTTCTTTACTTCCTGAACAAAGCAAAATCAAAACAGCGATGTATTTGGTAATAGTCTTCATTTACCTACATGTTAAAAACCAATCATTATGGTGAGAAAACCTCTTTAAAGATCCTTCATTTTGAGCCTTACATAATATGAAGCCAACTATTTGCTCTATATGGCCTCTTGAAAGTCCACAGATTGTATGTTTACTGTCATAAACAAAAAAGAGACACTCATATGTATCATATAAATATATAATTAGGTAAAACTTGTTTTTCTCTGTTATGTCAGTAATGATTATATGTTGGTCAGCTAAACAAAGAGCATGCAGCAGACAAGAGCATGGGCAAGATTCTTATTCTATGTACTGTATGTTTTGGATAATAGTACAACATATGTTACACAAAACTCCTTCTACTGCATTGAATAGCAACATAGCTAAGGGCATAAATGCCATAGAGTCAAGGCTTGGAGCTGTTTTGAATCCCTGGAGAAAGATGTCCCAGCTCTGGTTGTTCCTTCCCTCCTGTTACTTAGTTTTGAGAAACTGTTCAGGACTGCGCGCCTAAGGGTGGGAAATTAACCCATACTTGCTCTACCATCACCACCATTCCAGCATTGCCAGAGCTCCAGCATTCCTCCCCCAAAGCCTCATTGATAATGTTACATTCATGGATCACATGATGCTACAACCAATCACTGTACAGAATGTGAGCACGGAGGTCAGTGATTGGCTGCAGCATCATATGATCCATGAATGCGATTTCATCACAGAGGGGCCGGGAGAGAAACACTGGAGCTCTGGAACAGTTGTCACGGCGGCTCTGTGACGGATGGTGGATCCACTGGTCACCGCGTGGAGTTGGCGTGACCTACGCCGGAAGCGGAGTCTAAGGGGCCCCTTGTCTTCACCGGACCCCGCCGCAAAGCAGAACGGACTTTGCTGCAGGGAATCCCCCAGGCCGCCAGCCCCCAAGCAGGTCCAAGCAGTGATAGCCGAAGCAGGAGGTGTAGACACAGAGCCAACCAGAGCGTGGACACAAAGCAGGGATGAGCAGGCTAGGCAGGAACAGTGTGTGGCAGACGAAGGTCAGCACAACCGACGAAGACTGGAACAGAAACACAGACGGAAAGATAAGGGTATTCGCTAGAGAGCGCACAAGGACGTCACTAGTGAATGGACACCAACAACTGGGCGCCGACGGCAGGACGAGGAATCCCTGTAAAGCCTGTGTCCGAACGTGGACAGAAAATACCTGCAGTGCACTGGCTCTTTAAATCCAAGTGAGCTGCTCGCGCGTGCCCCTAGTGGCCGATGGGAAAGTGCAAGCAGGGCAGGAGAAGACACAGCAGCGTGCTGATCGAGGAGGAAGCAGGACAGGACCGGGTAAGTATACGCTCAGCGAAGCGAGCGTCAGAAGCAGATGCGCCAGTGGCCAGAAGCGTGCAGCATAGGACTGCAGTGTGCAGTGTGATAACGGTGTTGATGGTAGAGATACGTATGGGTCAGTTTTGTATTTTAGCTTAGTGAAATGTGGTAGGGAGTCTTGAAAACCCTCTTTAAATATTTGCTATTCGATCCCATTGCAATTTAGGTTAGCTTCAAGCATTCTGGCTGCACATTTAGAGTATGCTCACACGGCGTATTGCTACACGTAATGTGCACGCCGCAATACACTAGGGGCGACATGTATGATCGGGATTTGCGCATGATTTCTGGCGTATCCTGCGCCTCACCGATCCGAATCCCCTGTCGGACGCAGGGATGCGATGTTAAGCGCAGCCTTCGCCACTTTCAGATGCACCTCACATGAAGGGGCGTGCAATGGGCGCGGTGTGGGCGTTCTGGGGTGGGACGCGGCGCGTTCGAAAACTCCGAGGCATATACGATCGCGGGTTGGCAAAGTGCGGCGCATTGCAGCGCTCGCCAGCTCCGACAGGCAGACCTTTTTGATTCTGGTCTAAATGAGCCGGCGGAGGCGAAGTGAAGCGAGAACGTAACATGAGAGGAAGCATAGAAGATCGCGACAGAAATCTCGGCTCTCAGCTCCGTGCGGCATGGATTATTATTCCAAAAAAATCGCTTTTATTAGGTGTAAAAAATTATCAGAAAAAAGAGCTCAAACCTTAAAAAAAAAAAAAAAAAATCACTTTCCAAAAATCTAGAACGGCGCAACATCAGGAATTAGTATCTTGGAAAATGCCGGGAAATACAGTAATTCAAATTCTGTAAGCGCTTCTCATTGGTCGGCAAAAACCAGCCAATCAGAATAGGAGCGACAGTGACCCATAATAACCTATGGAGAAGTATGGACCAATCAAAATCAAAGGCGGGACAGTTCAAAATACAGTAAAAATGCTGAAAAGAGCTAATTGGTTGAGCTAGCGGGGGCTTGGCTATCCCAGCCAATCAGAATAGGACGACAGGGACCCATTATAACCTATGGAGAAATATTGACCAATCAAATTCAAAGGCGGGACAGTTCAAAATACAGTAAAAATGCAGAAAAGAGCTGATTGGTTGAGCTAGCGGGGGCTTGGCTATCCCGGCCAATCAGAGGGGGAGCTACTTGTCCCATTGTAGTCTATGGCCAGATCGGGGCAATGAAATCTCGGCTCTCAGCGCCGTGCGGCATGGAATATGATTTAAAAAATCGTTTTTATTAGGTGTAAAACATTATCAGAAAAAGAGCTCAAACCTTCTAAACAAAAATTAAATTAAAAAATCACTTTCCAAAAATCAAGAACGGCGCAACATCAGGAATTAGAATCTTGGAAATTGCCGGGAAATACAGTAATTCAAATTCTGTAAGCTATTCTCATTGGTCGGCAGAAACCAGCCAATCAGAATAGGAGCGACAGTGACCCATTAAAACCTATGGAGAAGTATGGACCAATCAAATTCAAAGGCGGGACAGTTCAAAATACAGTGAAAAGGCAGAAAAGAGCTGATTGGTTGAGCTAGCGGGGGCTTGGCAATCCTGGCCAATCAGAATAGGAGCGACAGGGACCCATTATAACCTATGGAGAAGTATTGAGCAATCAAATTCAAAGGCGGGACAGTTCAAAATACAGT
Organism: Phyllomedusa bahiana; assembly: GCA_025379985.1. Taxonomy (NCBI): domain Eukaryota; kingdom Metazoa; phylum Chordata; class Amphibia; order Anura; family Hylidae; genus Phyllomedusa; species Phyllomedusa bahiana. The sequence continues at coordinate 5,585 of JAODAL010027095.1, read as the reverse complement.
AAAAAAGGCCGAAAAGAGCTGATTGGTTGAGCCCAGGCGGCAGAAATGAATCCACCAATCATATGTGGTGCGTCTGTACATGCCCGAAATAAAATGAATTTATTGAATTAATATTTTTTTTTCGTTACCCCCATATTATTGTTCATTTTATATACAGATCGGTACAACTTCGTGAATCTTATCATTTTATTTCGGGCATGTACAGTTTTATTCCAGATTGCATTAGGAAACCCATAAGAGCGTCGCTCGCTCTCCCATTGGTCCAAATAACCGCGCCTCTTTTAACTTAGCCAATCACAAACAGAGTTCGCTCTGCACTTCTTTTCCCCATAGAACTCTATGAGAAGGTAGCTCAGCCGCCGATTGGCTAAGCTGGACGAGCCCCTCTTCTCCCCAACCAATCACAGTACTAGAATATTTCCCATAGACAGTAAAAACTTTTAGGGCGCCCTTCTATCGCGCCTTCTTTCTCCATTCGAAATAGGACGCACTAAAATGATTGGTGGATTCATATCTCCCGCCTGGGCTCAACCCAATCAGCTCTTTTCTGCCTTTTTTTTACTGTAATTTTGAACTGTCCGCCTTTTCATTTGATTGGTCCATACTTCTCCATAGGTTATAATGGTTCCCTGTCGCTCCTATTCTGATTGGCTGTTTTTTGCCGACCAATGAGAAGAGCTTAAAGAATTTGAATTTTACTGTATTTCCGGCAATTCTCTATATCGCAATTCCTGATGTAGCGCCGGTCTCGGCGACAAACACATTGTTAGGGATTTGATTGATTTATGTTTATAGAAGGTTTTAGCTCTTTTACAGAGAATGTTTTACACTTAATAAAAACGATTTATGTACTAATACTCCATGCCGCACGGAGCTGAGATTTCAGTGCCCTGATCTCTCCATAGACTACAATGGGGCAAAGTAGCCGAGATAGCCAAGCCCCCGCTACTTCAACCAATCAGCTCTTTTCTGCTTTTTTACTTTATTTTGAACTGTCCCGCCTTTGATTTTGATTGGTCCATACTTCTCCATAGGTTTTAATGGGTCACTGTCGCTCTTATTCTGTTTGGGTGGTTTTCTCCCGACCAATGAGAATAGCTTACAGAATTTGAATTACTGTATTTCCCGGCAATTTCCAATATCCAAATTCCTGAGGTAGCGCCGTTCTTGATTCTTGGAAAGTGATTTTATTTATGTATTGTTTTAGTAGGTTTGAGCTCTTTTTCAGATTAAGTTTTACACCTAATAAGGCGTTTTTTTTTATTCATACGCCAGCCGCACGGACATCTTTAATGATTTTCGCTGTTTTCAAGCCTGTCTCGAATGGAATACATGTTCGGCGCAGTCCCCCACTGCGTCTAAGTCCGCCCTGAGCCCCCACAACTGGCGAGGCACGGTGAACTTTTCACCGCATGTATGAGCGCACCTCCTCGGACGGCGAATATTAGGCGCAGTCCGCACTGCGCCTAAGTCCCGCACTGCGCCCCACACACTGGCGAGGCGCGGCGGACTTTACACGGCATGTATGATCACACTACCTCGGGCGGCGAATCTTAGGCGCAGTCCCGCACTGCGCATACGTCCCCGCACTGCGCCTCACACACTGGCGAGGCGCGGCGGACTTTACACCGCCCTTTTATGAGCGCACCTCAGCGCCGACATACATTTATGGCGCAATTTCGCCGAAAAACTGGCGAAAACGTGCGCCCCCGACCCTTGGCGAGATTCATACATGTCGCCCTAAGTGTTTTAGAAGTACGCACTGATCAGTGTGTACTTTCAGGGCCGCCGTAAAGGCAGTACAGGGGGTACTGCTATATGGGGCCCGGTGAAACGAGGGGGCCCGCTGCAAGCAGGCCCTCTTATTTCATAAACTAGCCAGCCTGGACACTGGCCCTGCAGCACTGTAGACCATCCAAAGGGGCCCGTGCGCTCAGTGTGTGGGGAGGGGGGGCCGCGCTCAGATTCACAGGAGTGAGTGCTCTTTACATTACCACAGCTGCAGCAGCAGAAGCGTCTCTCACTTCCTTCCAGTTCTCATGCAGGCTGTGATTGGAGTCAGCCCCTCCTCTCTCTGCCTGTGGGCGGGGCTTCAGGGGCCAATTCTGATCACAGGAGATGCAGGAGAACTGGAAGTAAGGGCGGCAGTAAGAGCTGTGTCGGAGGGTAGGGATGTTCTATCTGAGGCTGGGGGTGCTGTCTCTGAGACTGGGGGTGCTGTGTCTGAGGTTAGGGGTGTTGTATCTGAGGCCTGGGATGCTGTGTCTGAGGCTGGGGGTGCTGTGTCTGAGGTTGGGGGTGCTGTGTCTGAGGCTGGGGGTGCTGTGTCTGAGGCTGGGGGTGCTGTCTCTGAGGCTGGGGGTGCTGTGTCTGAGGCTGGGGGTGCTGTGTCTGAGGCTGGGGGTGCTGTTTGTGAGGCTGGGGGTGCTGTGTCTGAGGCTGGGGGTGCTGTGTCTGAGGCTGGGGGTGCTGTATCTGAGGCTGGGGGTGCTGTATCTGAGGCTGGGGGTGCTGTGTCTGAGGCTAGAGGTGCTGTATCTGAGGCTGGGGATGCTGTGTCTGAGGCTGGGGTTGCTGTATCTGAGGCTGGGGATGCGGTATCTGAGGGGGGGATGCTGTGGTCTGAGGCTGGGGAATGCTGTTCGAGGCTAGGGGTTTTCTGTATTTTCGGCTGGGGGATGCTGTATCTGGCAAAAAAGTGACGTGATTCTCTCTCCCTGCGTCCAATACGCTCGTATTGTACGCCGGGGGAGACTGATGTAATTTATAGCTCTCTTGTAATTGTGGGGCGCATTTCAGGCATATTGAACCAAAGAAACGCGGCAAAATGCACCCTGCAATTATGATGTGTGAACATACCTGTTGCGAACGGCACCGCAGCCCGCAACTCGGGCTGCGGGTGCCGTCACAGCTCTGTCGGTGCACCCGCACTCGTCCCCCTGTGCGCCGATACTCACCTGGCCGCTTTCCAGTTCGTCGGCAGTCTCCTGCTGCTCGGTGCGCGTGTCCCTGTGCTTTAGGGCACACGTGCGCTGGCTCTGTGAAATTTAAAGGGCCAGCGCGCCGGTAATTGGCTAATTACTGGGCGCTGCCTCTATATTACCTAGGCGCTTCCGCCCACTCCCTGCCAGATATTTAGTGCCTTTGCCTATAGAGAAAGCGTTTCCTGAAGTCTTGTTCTGATTTCCCGTGTACCGTACCGTTTGCCTCCGTCTCCTAACCACGAAGCTCTGCCGCCTGCCCTGACCTCGACCACAAACCTTGCCGCCTGTCCTGACTTTCTCCCCTGTCCCCGGGACTCACGAGCCTGCTTCACGATTCTGTACCATGCTACACCTCGGCTGCCCCCCACAAGCAAGTCGCGTCAGGGTTAGCGACCTAGTAGGCTCCCGCCGCAGCAAGTCCAACCCGCTTTGCGGCGGGCTCTGGTGAAAACCGGGACCTACTTAGACTCCGCTCCCTGGCGTGGCTTACACCATCGCTTGCGGTGGTCCAGTGGATCCACTTCTAAAAACCCGGACCGTTTACAATACCCTTACTGTATACCCTGTTACCCCACCGACAACACAGCAAGGGCTTTTCAGCGGTTTGAGCTGCTTATAGTCTAAGCAAGGAATTGGCTATTCCTGTAAGGGGAAGGGTGATGTTTCAGCCACAGACCTAGATTTGTATGGCAGCCTTTAATCTGAAGCCAGTTCTTCAGACAACACATATATTTTAGTGTGTGTATATTTCTGCATTTGTGAAATGACACATAGTGACTGGGTGATAGAGAGGAGTCAATGTTTCTCTCACAGCCTGGAATGGTGTGACATTACACAGACTCAGCAGGCAATAAACTTTTTCAACTTTTTTTTTTTTTAATAGCATATACACCTTGTATAGCAGGTAACAAATCTATGGACCAGCTTGTTTTACTGAAGGTTTTGGTGTCTCTGTATACCAATCCATCTTTTGGCCCCTTGCTTCAGTTATTTCAAGCATTGACTTGGTGAGCTCCATGGCTTGGTACCCATTTCACATGTACCTGGTGTGTATTTAGCTTATCTTTGGATTATGACTATTGCCACTAGTTTCCCATTGTCTGGTTCACCAAAATACCAGAATATTATCTAGTGGACCCAGATACTAACACAATAATTAGTATTAATTGTCTAGTGAAAGACAACCTCAATGGAAGCTAATTTAAAGTCCATAACTGGTTGCTAAGGAAAATTCATATAGAATAAAACATATGACCTGTGTAAACAAAGATGAAAGAATAATTTGGGGTGTAATTACATGTACTGTATAAACTCACAGCAGGCCTTATGAATAATTTCCCACTTTGGTTTGTTATGCATTTTTTCCTCTTTTTATTTAATTGTCCTTTTGACATAAACTATGGTTCTACGAGCTCTTGTGAAGTATAGTGATCCCTCCAGTTAATTTGGCCTCAAGATACAATATGTTCAACATACGATGCTCTTTCCTGGGGCATTGTATGTTGAGTATAGTTTCAAGATACAATGTTACAGACACTGATCCAACCAATAATCATGGACATTTTACTTGTAAAATCTCTGTATTAGTGAGGTGCTTGCAGTGATTGGTGGTCTAATGGTGCCTCGCTACAATATAGTGTGGTACTACCTGTTCTGCAATGCTCTTCACATGTGCCAGGATGAGCAGCTCCTGTGGACACCAGGTAAGAGTGACCCAATTTTCTTTTTTCCTGGTACATTGTGAATAGAGTACATGACTTAAAGAAGCTCCTGTCCTAAATATAGAAAGTAATTTCCAGCTCTTTCTGTTATATGTAAAACTTGCTTTATTTGTATTACATACCTGTACAATTTTCATTACTCAACATTTTACATTAGGTTGTGACATTTTGGGGCTTCAGAACCAATAAAAAATTTTCCATAGAGTTATGGTTTAAACAATACAATCCCAAAAACAATTAATATTGTATGTTGAGGGCCCTCTGTAAACTACATATCTGGTCTTAAACATTGTCCTGTTCAGACTTTTCCTAGCATTCTGGATGAAGTTGTCTACTCCTAGACAGCCCACATTTTCATTATCTGGCTTTAATAAGTAGTGTTGAGCGATTACGTTGGCCATCGACATCGGTCGATGGTCGATAGTCGACCATCATCGACAAGATATTCCCATGGTCGATGATAGATTATGATCGATGACCATTAAAGTCTATGGGAGCAACAACACCTTTATTCTTACACCCCAAACAGGGCGGAGAAGCTGGAATAAAAAATCCCCAACAGTCAAATGGATATGTGCTACATCTTTGGCAAAACACTTAGGTTATAAAAGCCACAGAAAAAAAATCACAGACCATTCACTATCCCTGTCTTGCACCACAGCATGACCCTTAAACCTGCATCACCACAAATTAAAAAGTGCCAGAAGGCAGTATGATTTGACCATCATTTTACCTGAACTGGGGCATTGAATATCCCTGTCCTGGAAAGCAGCATGAGCCCCAAACCTGCATGACCCCCAGATTAAAAATGCCGGAAAAAAAAGTCTTTCAAACCCCCTTTTTTTGTTGAACTGGACATTGACTATACCTGTCCTGTACC
>JAODAL010027094.1:0-55534 GCA_025379985.1 Phyllomedusa bahiana | reverse complement strand
AATGTCATTGTGCCACTGCCTGACCTCATTGCTGTGGCTGCCGCCGTCACCTCCACACTCTGTCACTAATGTTGCCACCTGAGCTCTCAGCTTGTTTTTTTTCCAGCTTTCGCTGGCATGACTTTATCAGGCTACATTCCCGCTTGAGTTTTTTGGTCAGTTTTGTCCTCTTAAGTGCCCAGGGAATTTTATAGTGAAGCGATTCTAAGAGCGGCGGCAGTCATCTGCGTATCATACTAAAACACAACATTGTATGAAGACCAAACCAAGCTCCCTCTGCATATTTAAGCATGGCACAACATTCTACAGCACCCTGCAGGCTCTGTGCGGCCTGGAAATAGCTGCTTTTTAACGCGATTCGTGCCGAAGTAATTCGGCACGAAACAAATTTTGTTGGAAAATTCGGCGAAGTGACCGAATCGAATTTTTGAGAAATTCGCCCATCTCTAACAATGACCTATTTACATGTTGCAATGTTTTGAATGATTCATGGCATGAACATGCCCATCCCTACAATTATAGTACACATGGTGCCATTTTTAACTTGGCAATAAACTTAAAGGGCTCCATGTATGAAAACTGTCTAGGTCTAAAACTCATAGCAACCAAACGGAGCTCCCCTCTAATTTTTCCAGAGCACTATATGAAATGAAATGGGCTATGGGCAACAAAGTGAGTTTTAGACCTAGACAGTGTTCATACATGTGGCCCAAAGAGAGAAACCCAGTTGACATGTATGTGCAATTAATAACCTTGCAGATATTAACAATATTTTTTGTATAGTAACAATACATTTTAACCAATGATCATCAATAATTTTATCACTTAACAGTGATTAATGTGTGCTTTTTCCCTGGTTAAATTGTAATTGCATAGTTACATAGTATGATGGAAAAAATATATATGCTCAACAAGTTAGCTTAAAGGGGTTGTCTCACTACAAAGAATAGCTTTCAAAATGTAGGGAAAACTAAATGAAGACGTTTTCTAAATATATTGCTTTGTTCATCTTTTTTGTTAAGGAGCTACAAATTATTTTATCACCTTCTGAGGGCTCTCAGGTTTCCCAAGTGACTGACCTGTGTACTCCTTTTCCCCTGCTGTTTTTAGCAAAAAGTGATGTCATCACACAGGTCAGGGCCAGCAGTGTGAAAGCTTGTGTGTTATCTGATCTTTCAGACAATAGACAGTATTTACTGTTTACATTAGCTTAGCAGCTTCTCCTGTCCAGGTAGAAGGTAATTTAGCTAATCTAGACTAATAAACATAATAAACAGAGAAGTCTGAATACACAGAGCTCATATGCTAATTACAGACAACCAGGAAGTGACAGAGCAAAGCAGAAGTATTTCATTCATGTATCCTATGAAACGTTGAGATGAGACCACCCCTTTAAAGGTGGGGAGATGATGTAAAAATATGGTAGAGGTGTGTGCTTAATTTTAGAACTTTGTTTCCCACTATTAAGAGGTATGTAAGAAACCAATAAGACATGAGTAAATCTGCCTGAAGTAATATAAATGTCCTGACAGATCCAGAGTGATCATGACACCTGATTATCATTCTAAATTAAGTAATTGTCTAGGCATTTTTGGTAGTTGTTATCCCTATAATCAACTCCTAATGTTGCTATTCTAAATAGTTACCATTCTTATGGCATATAAGTCTTGTTGACTTTGCTGATTGAATCTTTTATTTTCAGAGGGAGTTCCCCTGTCTATTGAAAAGGTTTTTATTTTAGCGTTTCACCTATTCTTTGATGTTCCACTTATATAGTTATATGAGTTAATCATGTCTTCTTTTAGGCATTTCTTCTGAAGTCTAAATAAATGCACTTTCCTCATAGCTAATATCCCCAATGACCCTTACCCGTTTAGTTGCTTGTCTTTTCACTTTTTCCAAATCCAGGATATAATATTCGGCTGGCTATAGATGCAGCTGATTGACACTGAGGGCCACATGTATGAAAATTTTCTAGGTCTAAAACTCACTTTGTTGCCCATAACAACCAATCAGAGTGCCCTTCTTATTTTTCCAGAGCACTATATGTAATGAAAAAGGCGCTCTGATTGGTTGTTATGGGCAACAAAGTGAGTTTTAGACCTAGAACAGTTGATCTACAAGTACACCCAGATCTTCTCAACAAGTGATTCTCCGAGTTTCTTTCCCTCGAGGACATATGCATGGAGATTATTAGTATCCATATGCACACTGAGCCACATTTGCCAAGTTTCCCAAACTTGTGTTTCCCAAACACTCAGTGGGGCAGATTTATCAAGGCAGTTGCGCCAGAAGTCTGGCTCAATTTGCGCCAAAAACAAGCTTTTCGCCACATTTACTATGTGTTTTAGACACTTTTCACGTCCGGCAAAGGAAGCGTGGCTTTGTAAAAAGGGGTGTGGTTTCACAGAAAGGAGGCGTGGCTTAAATACGACCAAAAATGCGCCAGGATGTGCGACCAAATTCTGGCGTAATTGTAAGCCAACTTAAAGATGGTATAAACATAGACTAGACAGTTCTAACCTGCGCCAGATTTATCAACACTATGATAAATTTGGCGCATTTTAAGACTGTCTAGTCGAGCTTTACACTGTCTAAAAGTAAGACACTTTTGATAAATCTGCCCCAGTGTGTCCAGGTCTGCTTGCAATTTAGAAACATGTTTGCAGATTACTCTACACAATATAGTTTGTGTCATCTGCAAGAACAAAAACATTACTATTAATCCCAATGTCTGTATCATCAAGTAAGAAGAATAAATGAAGATCGAAAACATTTGTGGGAATCATTTACTACCATTCTCCAGCTACGACCCTTAAGCTTGTTTTCAAGGTTACTAGCTAAAATTAAAAATTTACAAAATATAGTTTACCCTTTAGGAGTTTATAAGAGACAATATTGAAAATAAAAAAAAAACCATTATTATTATTATTATTATTATAATTATCCTCCACAGCAGCCCCTCTATCCAGACTTCTACTGACCTCTACATAAAAAAGTAGATTGGTCTGACAACTTCTGTCCCTAGTAAAACTATGCTGGCTATTACTTAAAGTCTCTGCCACATGCTCCTGCATGTAGTCCATTAAGAGCCCCTCGAAAACAGTTCCCACTAAAGACATATGACAATTGTGAATGTATATTTAATACTAGGTCTAAGGGCAACATGTGTGAAGGGGTCAATTTTATTGTTCTGGAGTTAAATGTGCCAAAAGTGATTAGTCGGCCTAATTTACTGATGTTTGGCATGTCAAATGAACATGTTTGGCGCATTGTGCTGCGAGCCCAACACTTTGTAATGCGCCAAAGATGTGGGGGCGTTCTGGGGGTGTTCCAGTGGGCATTGAACCACAATGATAACATTAGGGTGTGTTCACACGGCAAAGACAAAATACATTGTCAGATTTCCGACTGGTATTTTGTCTTTTTTGTCCACGGTTTGCTGATTCAAGCCTTCTCCCTTTTCACCCACATGTTCATGTTCTGCCCAAAAACCAGGTGGAAGAATGAACATGTTCTAAGTTTTTAGGAACGCCGGCGTCAAAAGACGTCCGGCAGAAAATCCATGCAGTGTGGACTGCTGCAGAGATTTTCCATTTAAATCAATGTAAAATGTTGACAGTCCATTTAGAGACGGTTTTCAAATCCAAAAACTATCTGTAAAACTGACTGAAAACCCTGCTGTGGGGAAAAGCCCTTAGACACATTCATGAATGTGGTTCGGCAAAACTAGGCACATTACTGCTCGAACAGGCAGACCTATTTTAATGTGGCCTGCCTGAGCCTGAGTTGTCGTAATGGAACTAGGTTTGCCATTAGGGCAAACAATTCCCTTATTTCTCAACTTATACCAGTAAAATAATGAAAAGTAATTGATGATCATTACCAGACTATATAAAATTAAATTATATAAATTTCATAATAAATTGTATAATATAAAATTATATAAGATCCCAAATATATAAAATTATCTCCTATAAAATGTATTTAAGATTTATATAATCTAAAATTAATATAAAATAAAAAAATATAAATTATTTGCAGGATTTATGGAGTTAGCGTGGTATTAACAGTGATTAAAAACACATCATAGCAGGCTAGACATAAAATAAAAGGTGTTAGAATAGCATGTCAGTGAATAGAAACTATGGTAGTGATTTTGCATGTTGCACCACAAGTCTCTGCAAGACCTGTGGTGTGCCAGCTATTGTTGTATGTCAAATACATGTTTGACACATTACTAATGTGCAAAACACAGATGTGAGGCATCTCGAACTTTAGGCGCCACCCATGACCGCATATTCACCACTTACATATATTTAGACACATTTTACATGGGAAAAAAGATGCAAAAAATTGTGTTGATGCGCCACGTTCCATATATGTCACCCTAAGTTCTATTGGTAAACTTGTGGTTCTATACTTCAGTTCTTAATTGATCTGTAGGCCTCATGTATGAAAACTGTATAGGTATAAGACTTTCTTTGTTGCCCATAGAAGCCAATCAGAGTAACCCTTTCATTTCATATAGTACTCTTACCCTCTTAATGACTGCCTGCCATCATTTCAGGTTTTTCGTCTGCAGCGACGTCTTTTGGGATCGCTGCAGACTTAGGGATTTGCGGCGTCTCACTGCCTTGATGCCCTGTTCTGTCAGAGCCCGGGGTACAATGGCACAGTCAGCCCTGGGGACCTAGAGTATCAGCGATCCGGGCAGATTGTGTACTGCTCTGATTGCTGCCTGTGTCATTCTGACATAGTTTATAATGTATTATCATATGTAAATATTCTAATGAGAGATGGGCGAATTGATTTTAACGAAGTGGAATTCGTTTAGAATTTCAGGAAAACTTCGGTTCTGAACGAAGTCGGAGTTTGGGGTACTTGGTTGTGTAACGAAGTGTGCTTTTGATGAAAGAAATGGTGCGAGCACATGGCGTTAACATGGGGCAAAGAACTCTTGGGAGAAAGAAGTGATAGCCTGCATGGACATGTGTTGCAGAGATGAAGCCAATCAGAGACAGTGCAGGATTCTGTGGACGTCACCGCATATGTGAGAGTCCGGACGCGAGCTGTGGTAGTCATACGCTCTACTGTACTGATCAGGGAAGGTGCTGCGCGGCAGAGATAGCTCTTATGAGCGATATACTGATTTTTATACAGCGATTTTTGTGGGTGTCTCAGATTGTCTCAGAGAGTTGCTTCTTCTGTGAGACGCTTCTATTTAGATTTTTGGGGTATTGATCTGAAATCCGTGTGCGTTCAGTGCAGTTGCATATACACTTTAAATACGTTCTGAGATGACACAGCACAGTTGAATATCGATGGGGGATCTTAAGCCAGTGCCTGTCTGTGAGTCGTATTTAGAGAAACAGCGTTTTTACAAATAAAAAACCACTTCCATTTTGGTCGCTCAATTATTTGCACAATTTACATCCAGGGGTTAAATTAAGCGTTGTATTCAGCTGTGGTGACTCCAAAGAAACGGCATTTTCTACCGCCAACATATATACATATTCTGTAGCCTAATTCACAAGCAAAGGGTTAATTACTAATTTTGATCTCTTGTTGTGTGGCGTCGAAACCACGCATTGTAACCGCTACAAAGCTATTAGTTTTGCTTCATTTTTAGCGTCAATTTAATCCGGGGTCTAATTAAGGTTGTTCTCACCGGTTGTACTCAGTAAAGAAGAAACTTTGTTTTTCACGCCCAGAAGAAATTCGTGTAGCATAATTACATATCCTCGAAAGGTTAATTATGCTTGTTTGTGCTTTATTATCAGTAAAATACCACAGAGTTTTAAGGCACATACCCTAAGTAATTTTTCTGCCATTTGTAGAGCGGAATTTATTCCAAGGGTTACTAATAACTTGTTACTGGGCTTCATTTTGGCGTCAAAGACAGGGTGTGGTATTTATAATATACAGATATCTTCATTCAAACCAGTGTCTGTAATTGTTAGATACAAACAGTATATCAGACAGAGATGGTGGCAAGGCTTTCACTTGCGAGTGGCAGTGCAAAAACATTCCAGGCCCACGGTCGTGCAGCAGCAAGAGGAACTCGTCGCAGAGGGGTCAATCGGTGAGGCCACAACTGCCAATGTCATCTAGCGGCCGTGTGTATGTTTATTCTCAGCTCACCAATGGTTCTTGATTGGTTGGGACCAGAGGTCATCCACTTCCTCCCAGATGACATCTGACTCAACCAGCCAAGAGTCGGTGACAACGTCAGTCACAACGCCTTAGTTGGAATGGCCGGGAGTGGGTCAGCGGCCCTCACCTGTCCTCAACCCGCCTTCTGTCCGCATCCTCGGTTCCCTCAGCCAGAGATTCTATTATTTGGCTCTGGGTTAGCGCCATATATAGCGAGGTATGAAAATTTTGAGGAGGGCAGTTGCAGCTAATTGGCAGCGGACGAAATGGGGGGCGCCAATTTCCTGCTTCTTGCAGTAGGCGGCAAAGTATAGATGTTGAGTGTGGCATGGAGAGTTCTTGTTGCTGATGGCGTCAGCCTCTTGCATACCTTAGTACGGTGATGAGGACAGCAGTGAACGATGAAACAAATCGATGTTGATGTAGCCACGCAACTTGGGAGCCAGGTGAGGCAAGGTGGGGGGGGGACTTCATCATCGCTCAGGAGAAGAAGGGCGTCAGCTTGTCGCGTCAGTGCAGCGCGAGCCTGAAGTGGGTCGTAGTGGCCGTGAGTAGCAGATAGCACAGCAGTGTGAGGTCGGGAGCCAAGTCGGACAGCATGGGTAAAGAAACCAATTCGCAGGTCCAAGAAAGTAGCGGCACAGGGGGCTTCTAAGCGGTTAGGGCAGCGGCTGGCTAGTCAGTCACTCAGATCGGAGGTTGGTGGTTTAAAATCCGATACTCGGCGGTTTGTGCAGTTCTTTGCTAAGACACGGTGGAGCCGAATATGGGTACTATGTAGAATCTGTAAGCAGAAAGTGAAGCGCTGGCCAGGGGAGCTAACATTGGCACCAGGGCCTGCGTCAACACATGCAGCGTCACCATGGTGGCTGAGAACGCTGGCTAGATGTGGTGGTCTTATCCTGCCGCCGCAGCAGCAGCGCCGTGGCAAGCCATGCCTTGCAGCCCAGTCAAGGCTCCACCACCTCTGCAGAAGGGGAGCTGTTTCTTTTGACATCAATTTTCGGTCAGATGCTCCTGCCTCCTCTGCTACTCATGGGCCAGCAGTCGTTAGCGAGGCGATTGCAAAGAGACAACAGTATGCGTCCACATCTAAGGTCAGATGTGACTGTACTCATGTCCAAGATGTTGGTGCGCGTCCCTTCCCTTTCCAAATGGTTGGATCTCTGCCACCGTTTCAGAGGAACCGTAATTGTGCTTGTGCGAGCGGAGATGGAGAGTTCCAAGCCGTAATTTCTTTTCAAAAAAGCAAGTACTCCTCACTGCATAACTATGTAGAACAGAAGGTTGGGCCAAAGTACCTTGAAGCTTAACGGGTTTGTTCAAGGTGACGGCAGTGCGCGGACGTATGGCGCTTGTAAGCTCTCGGTCTAGGGCCATTACATGTCTTTAGCGCCACTGGGTGAATGTGCTTCCGGCACAGGCACCAACCAACAACTTGGACAGAGTAGCGATTTCTCCTCTCTGGTTGTCAAATGCGGCTCCTGGCGCCAATGTGTCGTCCTCGTTGCCTTCTCCCTCACACGCCATTCGCGCGCTCCCAAGTACTGTCATCATACACATGTGTAGGGCGAAGCGGTGTTCACGCGGTTCTACCTGGCTTCGCCTCGGAGAACGATGTCACACTGGGTGACGGAACTGCTCGCATCGATGCAGCAAGAAATCGATGTGTTGTTCTCCGCGCAATGAAATCGGAACACATGGTGACGGAAATGGGAGGAACATGGTGTCCGCGCTGCACCGAGGAGGGATGTTCCTTGCGCCTGCATGGCGCTCGGTGTTCAATCTGGTTGTGAAAGGTTCTGAAGTCTTCCACGATCTTAGAGATTTTTATTTATGAAAATGGCAGGAAACTGTGCATGCACTTCCTCCATTCCCACAAAGCCAGGAACACCCTCCTCGAGTTGCAGCGGCAGAACGGCCCCCCCCAAAAACTCTGTATGCGTGTTTTTACCGTGGAATTCCAGCTGCACATGTTTGGGCCGACTGTATGAACAGGAAAGGCCCCTTTAACGTTTTTTGATGTCCGGCGGACCCGGGTACTCCCCTGTGTAATTTGAGTCAGCCGGGGGGGGTATGCGTGGGACACCTGCGTTTGTTGAGGCCAATTTAAGGAGGCCAGTTATTTGTCGTTGCCGGTAAAGGGTGAATCGTCTTCCATGTTCATGTCCTGGAACGGGGGCTGAAAATTGTTGGGGAGGGACTGGAGAGGGGACTAAAACTGCGCCAATGAGTCCCGGGGGGGGAAACGAGGAGGAGGGGAGGACATTGGAGCGAAGATTGTTGGTGAAATGAGTGAAATTTTTTACCCAGGTGAAAGGAGGAGGAGGGAGAGTGGAGGAAGTAGTGGGGATGAGGAAGCGAGGATATGACCCGCAAGCACCGTGGCAGTATACAGTGGAGATGGAGCAGGGAGCACTCGGTGTCACTTGTGCAGATGGGCCCGCAGCATGCTGATTTTGCCTGGCTAGTGACAAGCCGACTAGTACAGCATACGGCAGAGGGATGACTTCTGGCTTCTCCTTCCCTATTGGACCCTCGTACCGGTCCAAAATGGGAGCCTTTTTCCCAGCTTATTGAGAGGGAGGACAAACTCAAATACTTAGGGAAATCCTCCGTAGTCAGGTTGCCGCTGCCCATGTGACGCATCGTACATCCTCTGACAGGTCTGACCGGGGGGTTCATCAGCGCTCACGTACTACTGTACGCGGCTGCCTGGGGGAAGGTGGGGAGGGCGGAGCAGTACCAGCTTCTTCAGCAGCAACCTAAGTTCTGGAGTCACTGATGAGCCAGCTTCTTCACCTGCCTAGTGAGGAGGGCAGTCACCAGCAGCAGCAGCAGGTCCTGGAGCAGACTCTGAACCAAACAGGTGGTGGCCTACTTGGAAAGCACTTGCCACCCCAGTTAGAAGATCCGCTGGACTACTGGCAGCCAAAACTGGATGAATTTAGTTATGGGGCCGCAACTTGCTGAGTTTGCAGTGGAGAAGCTGTCCTGCCCGTCCAGTAGTGTTGATCAAGAGAGGGTGTTCAGTGCGGCGGGGGCTTCGTTACCCCAAGGAGAACCCGCTTGTCCAGGGGATAATGTGGAACGATGACCTTTGTCAAAATGAATCATGCGAGGATCGGCCAGGATTTCCAAACACCAATGCCTTAGCGTCAGGACTACAATAAGCCATGACGCTCACCAAACTCGTGAGAAATGAGTCTGGGTTCAAACTACCTGGCCTCAGCCACTTTCTGATGCCGCCACCCACCTGATGCACCACATCTGCTGACAGTTTTCCTCCATCTTCCACAACATCTTTACCAGGGACTGGTATTGCCACCCGCCTCCATATTATGTCATTGTGCCACTGTCTGCCCTCATGCTTTTAGATGCTGTGGCTGCTTGCAGTCACCTCACTCTCATGTAATTGTGCCACTTGTGGCCTATCCAGTTTTTGACACCTCCAGAATGTGATTGTGCCACTTCTGACCTCATGCTGCTGCTGTGGCTGATGCTGTGGCCTAGACACTGTGTCATTGTGCCTCTGTGGCTATTCCTGTTTTTGCCACCTACAGAATGTCATTGTGCCACTGTCTGACCTCTGCTGATGCCACTCATCACCTCCACACTCTATTCAGTGTGCCACTTGTGGCCTACTCCAGTTTTTGCCACCTCAAGAATGTGCATTGTGCCACTGTCTGAACCTCATGCTGCTGACTGTGGCTTCTGCCGGTGGACCTAAAACAATATGTCATTGTGCACTGTCTGACCTCATGCTGCTGCTGTGCTGCTGCCGTGACCTCCATCACTGTGTCATTGTCCAACTCTGTGGCCCTACCTCCTAGTTTTGCACATCCAGAATGTCATTGTGCCACTGCCTGTCATTATGCTAGCTGCATGTGGTGCTGCCGTTGACCTCCACACGTGTCATAGTCCCACTCTTTGCTACTCCTTGTTTTGCCCACTCCAGAAGTCATTGAGCCACATGCCTGACCTACATGCTGCTGCTGTGGGCTGCTGCCGGTGACCTCCACTGATGTTCATTGTCCCTCTCTGTGGCCTTACTCCTGTTTTGCCACATCCAGAAAGTCATTGTGACGGCGGACACTGCCTGACCTCATGTTGCTTGCTGTGCTGCTGCCTTGACCTCCCCCTCTGTCATTGTCCCACGTCTGACCTTAATGCTGCGCTGTGGCTGCTCCCGTGACCTACACACTGGTCTTGTGCCACTGTCGACCTCATGCTCTGCGTGGCTGCGCCGTGACCTCCACACTGTGTCATTGCCCACTCTGGGGCCATCCTGTTTTTGCCACCCCAAAAGGGGTCATTGTGCCACTGTTGACCTCTGTGCGCGTGGCTGCTGCCGTGCCTCCACACTGTGCAATTCCCAACGTCCTACTTTTTTTTCCCACCTCCAGAATGTCTTTTGTCCCACGCCTGACCTCATGTGCTGCTGGGCTGCTGCCGTGACGCCACACCGTCTTTGGGCCACGTTGACCTCATGCTCTGCTGTGGTGCCCCGTGACCTACCCCTTTGGGTCTTTGTCCACTCTGGGGCCCTACTCCTTTTTTTGGGCCACCCCAGAATTGATTTGGCACGCCTGCCCTTTTTCATCTGTGGGGTGCTGCTCCGTGACCCACACTGTGTCATTATCCCCTTGGGCCTATCCTTTTTTTTGCCACCCCAAATTCATTTCCCCACTCCCTGACCTCATGGTGCGTGGCTGCTGCCCGTGACCTAAAACACGGTTTTTTCCCCACTCTGTGGCTACTCCTGTTTTTGCCCCCCTCCAAAAGTCATTGTCCCCCCACCCCCCTGTCCCTCATGCTGCTGTTTTGGGGTGCTCCCTGACCTACACACTGTTCTTGTCCCCTTGTGGCCTACCCCTTTTTTTGCCACCTCCAGAATGCATTGTGTCATGCTACCCAGCTTCTGTTTGTGGTGCTCCCGGGACCTCCACACTCTGTCTTTGTTCCACTCCCTGACCCATGCTGCTGTTGGCTGCTGCCGGCCTACACACTGGTATTGTCCCCTTGTGGCTATCCTGATTGCCCCCCAGAAGTATTGTGTCACGCCTAAATCTGTTTCTGCTGGGGCTGCTGCCGGGCCCCACCCCTTGTCTTTGTCCCATGCCTGATCATCGTGCGGGGTGCTGCCGTACTAAACGTTCTTTTTTTTGACCCCCATCTTGGCCACCCTTTATTTGCCACCTCCAGAATGTTTTTGGCCCTTGCCTACCTCATCTGCTGCTGGGGGCGCTGCGTGACCTCCACCTGTCATTGCCCCCACTCTGTGGCCTACCCTTTTTTGCCCCCTCCAAATGTCTTGTGTCACTGCCTGACCTCTTGCTTTGCGGGGCTGTCCCGGGGGACCCCACACTCTGTCCTTGTGCCACTGCCTGACCTATGCGCTGCTGTGGTGCTCCCGTGCCTACAACTGTGTCATTGCCCCACTTTTGGGGGCCTACCCCCTGTTTTTGCCCCTCCAGAAGTTTTGTGCCTTTCCCTGACCTCATCTGCTGCGGGGCTGCTGCCGTGACCTCCACACGTCTTTGCCCCACCTGGGGCTACTCCTGTTTTTCCCACCCCCAAAATTCATTTTCCTGCCTGACCTAGTTCGGTGTCTGCTCCCCGGGACCTCCACACTTGATTGTCCCTCCCTCCCCTCATGCTGGCTGTGGCGCTCCGGCCCTACCACTGGTCATTGTCCCACTCTGGGGCCTTTTTCCGTTTTTGCCACCTCCAAATGATTGTGCCTTCCCTGACCTCATGCTGCGTGGGGCTGCTGCCGTGACCTCCACACGTCAGTCCCACCGGGGCCTATCCTGTTTTGCCACCCCCCAAAATGTATTGTGCCATTGCCTCCCATGTGCTCGTGGCTGCTGCGTGACCCCCAACTCTGTCTTTGTGCCACGTTGCCCTCATGACTGTGTGGCTGCTGCCATGCCCTACAACGTGTCTTTGCCCCACTCTGGGGCCACCCCTGTTTTTCCCACTTCCAGAATGTGGTCCCGTCGACCTCATGCTGGCTGTGGCGCTCCCGCGCCCTACACACTGTGTTTTTTGTGCCACTGTCTGACTCAGCGCTCTGTGGCGATGCCGTGACCTACACACTCTGTCATTGTCCCATCTCTGACCCGCGGGCTGCCCCCCACACTGTGTAATTGTGCCACTCTTTGGCCTTTCCTGTTTTTGCCACCCCAAATGTCATTGTGCAGGGTCTGACCCTGTGTTTGGGGCGCTGCCGACCCCCACACTCTGTCATAATTTTCCACCTAAACTCTAGCTTTTTTTTTTCCCAGCTTCTTGGGCATGATTTTTACGGGAAACTTTCCCCGTTTCATTTTTTGGTCAGTTTTGCCCTCTTAAATGCCCAGGGAATTTTAGAGTGAAGCGATTCTAAGAGCGGCGGCAGTCATGTGCGTGTCATACTAAAACACAACATTGTATGAAGACCAAACCTAGCTCCCTCTGCATATTTAAGCATGGCACAACGTTCTACAGCACCCTGCAGGCTCTGTGCAGCCTGGAAATAGCTGTTTTTTAACGTGATTCGTCCCGAAGTAATTCGGAACGAAGTTATTTTTTGCCAAGAAATTCGGCGAAGTGAACGAAACGAATTTCAGGAAATTCGCCCATCTCTAATGCTAATACTTTACTAAGTGTAAAAAAAAATATAAAACAGTTATCCCTTCATAGGATTTAAAAAAAAAAAGTAAAAAACACAAACAAAATTGTAGAAAAATATAAAATATATTATAAAATAAAAATAAATGTTTAATAAAAAATAATTGTGAATACATTACAAACAAAAAAAATACACATATTAGCTATCCATACAACCGTAGTAACTTGCAGAATTAATCTAACAATTTATTAAGTGTGAAATGTGAATGGTGTAAAAAAATAAAAATAAATGAAAAACAATTGAAAAAAAATTCTGCAATAATTTATGTGAACTTAAACTATTCCCCCAAAAAGTACAATTGTCCCGAGTAAAACAAGGCCTCCTACAACTGTGTCATTGAAAAAATAAAAAAGTGGCGACTCTTGATACGCAAGGAGGCAAAAACTAAAAAATTGTGCAGTCATTGAGTACTTTTTAGGCGTTCGACTTAAGGGGTTAAAAAAATGAAAGGGGAGCTCTGATTGGTTGCTATGGGCAACAAAGAAAGTCTTTAGGGTGACATGTCCGAAAAGTGGCGTATCCATGCCAGTTTTCGGCGCATTTAATCAGGGTAAAGTGCGCCTGAAAGTCCGATACTTTCTAAAATCCGTCATCAGATGTACCTTAATGTGCCTAAAAAGGCGCATTGCGCAACTTTCAGCACACAGCATATCATGAGTAGTATATGTAATGCGCCTATTGCGGAGCATTGCCCGACGGATGCGCATCACATATGTAATGCGCCTCAGTAGACGCATTGTGCAACGGGGGCTCACAGTGCACCATATTTAGGCGCATTACAAAGTGTCGTGCCCGGCGTATAATGCGCCTAGTTTTGGTGTACGACAGTTCATTTACAACAAGAATGTGGCATCAAAAGTGGTTTTGGCGCAAAATAGACCATAAAACTGGCGTTGGCGAGTTGGGACATGTCACCCTTAGTTTTCATACATATCTTCTAACTTGGTCAGTCTTGTTAATTTCTACTTTGTCTGCTATGTCAGGCATGTTCTAAACTGCTTCTGTTTCTGTTCTTTCCACTCCAGTGAGTTGTACTGATCAGTTTCTTTACATGCAGTACTTCCACTGTCACATTATGGTCTTGTTTTTCTCTGCAGTTTCCACTGCTTATTTCTGAGAACATTCTATTGCACTTTGTTGAAGTGTTTTTGTAGAAAACAATGTTTTTTATAATAAATTTTATACTTATTACCTTGGTTAACCCATATTTCCACCAGGAGAGCTGTACAACCAGGATTTTTCTAGGGGTAATGGTGCAAAAAAGAATGGGTGCAGGAGATACAGCCCCATCATAATCAACATGAGAGCAATCAAATCCTCAGTGACTATAAGATAAGCACACAGCCTATTATAATCGTTACAATGCTTCTTTGTGTAGAATATGATTTTGACTTTCATGCACACACTTGTGGAAATGGATTGATTTGGGGGATTGCTTTGGTTTTAGTGATGCCAGCCAACATGACAGATCTTTCAATGCTAGTAAGGGCTTCAACCAGACAACCAGTTAGAAATACATATTTATGTTGCCAAATGTTGAAGTTTTATTGGATTGTAATCCTGAAAATGTTTTATTTACCATAACTATCAATGACTTCTTTGTGATCAGGGCAATAATTCCTACTTTTCATTTCAATTAGCTTATTTTCTCAGTGATCTTGCATGTTTGGATGGAACTCACTGCGTTTCTCTGGTCTTCTGTTTTCTTTTTTTGTTCACAGGACCAATGCACTGTAATGATATATGGTATGGTCGAGGAACAAAGCTTTTATCTGGTAAGAAGAGTAGCCATTATAGTCTAAGGAAGATTGTGAACTCTGGACAGAGTATAGACCATGTAGCACAAGGATGTTATATGGTTCTTTTATCACCCACTATACCGGTTGAAAAGTCGGCCAACGAAGTTTTGAGTGATCAATTGCTTGCAATATAATACTTAAAGATTACTTACTTGTTCTGAAATAAACATTGTCATGCATCAGAAGGAACCCAGGGCCCATTGTACCTGCATATGGTCTCACAATGAATCTGAGGATCTCATTCTGGTACCTAATGGCAGTAACGGTAACTCTGGCTAGGAAATAGAAGGCTGTGGGGCCCGCCAAAGAAATGCTGCCACACACCGTCTATTACTGACCCACTGCCAAATCAGTCATGCTAGAGAATGTTGCAGGCAGCAGAACATTCTCCATGGCATCTCCAGACTCTGTCACATCTGTCACATGTGCTTAGTGTGAACATGCTCTCATCCGTGAAGAGTACAGAATGCCATTGTCGAATCTGCCAATCTTGGTGTTCTCTGGCAAATGCCAGTCACCCTGCACCGTGTTGGGCTCTAAGTCCAACACCGACTTATGGACCCTCATACCGCCCTCATGGATTCTGTTTCTGACAGTTTGAGCAGACACATGGATATTAGTGACCTTCTGGTGGTCATTTTGCAGGACTGGCACGGCTCTCCCTGTTTTACTTCGCACAATGGAGAAGGTAGCGGTCCTGCTGCTTGGTTGTTGTTCTTCTTTGCCCCCTCCACATTTCTTGGTGTACTGGCCTGTCTCCCGGTATCTCCTTCATCCTCTGGACTCTGTGCTAACAGACACAGCTAACCTTCTTGCTACAGTTTGCAATAATGTGCCATCCTGGATGAGTTGCACTACCTTAGCAACTTCTGTGGGTTGTAGACACCGCCTCTTGCTATCTCTAGTGGTGAAAGCAATGACAAAATGCAAAATGGACCAAAATAAAAACCAAAAAGAATGAGAACAGAGATGGTCAACACCTGCAGATTCACTCTTTTATATGGGTTGTTTCGCTAATTGCCTGTCATCTACCTGTTGTCTGTTTAAATTGCACAACTGCAGTAGAAATCGATATTGACTTGGAGTTACATTACATAACATTGTGTTGTTAAGTGCTACCCTTTTTGAGCAGTATGTATATATATATATATATATATATATATATATATATAGATATATATATATAATCTTATAAAATCAACAGGCGGTTGGCATCAATAGGAACCCAGGCTGCACCCCTTCCCCACACACTTCTTATAGTACACGGCGTACTTCATGGCCGCCCACCCTGTCCTCCAAAAAAATGGCTTTGGTCCAATCTATAATCCTAGAAGGGAAGTGGGGGCTTCTGATTAATGAACTTTTAGGGCTTTCCATAAACACCTACTACTTCTAACAAGACTCAGATTAGAATGTAGGTTGCCCAGTGTTGTTTAATAGTAACGTGGAAGCTGTGGTGTCTATTAATATTTTACAGTTTTCCCCATATATCCCTAACTTTCCCGTACCCAATATTTACCAGTGTTTTAATCCTGCTCCTGAGATCACCATAACCCAGTGGGGGACACCTCTTAAACACTAAAACACAAATTTTTAATGGGTGTTTGCATCAACCATATCCCTTTTGCAACATGGTTTCTGAGAGAATACTGGAAGAATCGGAAGAGTTGCTGAGTATATCTTATCAAAATGATGGATATTAAGAATGTACATGTGCACCTGGGATAACCCATTTCTTTCAGAGGTGTTAGAAGTAGACTGCTTCTGCATTTTTTTTCTAAATTGTGAAAGTCATCATGCTGTTTATGTAATCCATTACCAGACATGTAATAAGATGTACTGTATATAGGCAGTATGATTCGTAAGATCAAAAGCTGCACTGCTGAACATATTGCTGACATCAGATATCATTATGTCCATATGTCAGGAACAGTTAAACATTTTGTAGAAAGTCATGATGGTAAATTGGATACTTTCTGCTTCTATGGGATTGAATAAGTTTACCGGCCCACAAGAGGAGGGGACTTGCAGCAATTGGTAAGATTAACAGAAGCCTATTGGAATTTGGAATTGAACACTTATTTCACACAGGGTCTGAATTTTAATAGTGATCATCTGTATATTTACTAATAGGACTATTTTTACATAAGTGTTTAATTGTGAGCATTTCTCACTCAAATAATGCAATTGTGTATGTACTGTAGTTTAGTGAAGAGTTAATTGGGACAGGCTTGATGATGTGTATATACAGTATGTAATGCATTTTTATTGGTTTTAATGTGGTTCTTAAACATGTGTTTTTGGCATTGTTGATTGCTTTGAACAAGGAGCCACACAGAGTCTGAAATGTTAGTGCAACATTGGTACTGTTTCCCCTGTTTTTTATGAATTTTTGCCAATAAAGTACTCGGTTTTATACATGCTGGATATCAAGTGTATAGTCAATCATCAAAGTATTTAAAGAACATCCATTCTGCCCCATCATGTTCCTTTGTTTGTATCATTCATTGTTCTTACTCTGTGTGACTAGTCTTTGTGAATTTCTCTGGTTCACTCAGCATATTCATTAACATGTTTCATTCATATTTTGCACTATATGTTTCATTCATCCAATTTACAACCCTCAATATTTGAGCTTCTATTTAGTGTATGAAAACTGCAAATGGTAAAGCCCTCCTTAACAGTACCAGTTTTGTGCTTGCAAATCTGCTTGCAACTTATCCATCCGACATGAGGCAGATCTTTCTGAATTTACTGGATCTTCCATGCATGTATAAACTATTGCTTTTTTGTCAAACCCCATCTTCCAATTTAACAAATGGCTTCCTGCTTCAGTGCACATATCCCATCCAGGATTTATTGCATGATATTAATGTGTTCTTGCGGTCCACTCAAAATCCATGTGTTTTATCTGGTCCTAGATTATCTACTTGCCCCTTATTTCACATAATCTTTTACACTATTTTGTGTTTTTGAAATTCTATTTTCTCTTCATTTTATTCTTTATCATAGTACATGCATGACCCACTTCATATAATGGGGTCTATCTATTACTTTGACAGGTAATATTTGTTAGAATTCATTGGACACTTGTTTATTCATTTACTTTAAATGCTTCTTTTCTTTTTTCTGAAGGAATTTAGTTTTGCCTGCCAAGATATGCCATATATCTATTTAAAAACCTAATGGGGCCCAACTGAGAATGAATGGTTCCCAAAGTTGTTCCACAATGAACCTATTTTGACTTGCCATATATCTGCCTATTATCTCCGTTTACATAATTGTTTTCATAATTGAATCTTTAAAATACATTAATCACTTAAGTTATAATGGCATCACGTTACAATATTTTCAGCAGACAGTAAGTAGTCTTTCCTGAGCCACTGTCTCCTGAACCTAACCATTGAAACTACCAATCTCTAGCATCTGTGATGTTGCCTTTTAGCTTAGATTAAGTATGGTATATGTTCTTACCAGGATGGATGCTGCTTTGGTCGAGGCTGGAAGGGTACTGGGGATGGCATTGCCTAGGCATGAGGGGCACGAAGAACTTCTGGAGACTGTTCTCTTTGAGCTGGCAGCATTGTACCATCCCTGGATCATGAGAGGTGATAACCTCTCTGTCTTACTTTCTGAGTTGGTGTGGGATTATTTTGTTGTATATACCTCAATGGGCGACAGCTAATTGAATTATTCAAAAATATTATCAATCAAACATTTTTAATTTATTGCAATATTAAATGTGTGTTGGGATGGAAGATTGAACCAATAAGCATGGGATTTTCACTAGGAAAACACCTGCAGTGTAAGCCCTGATTGGCTGTCAAGTAGTGCCAGTGATACATGTAATGGTTTGCTGTGTACATGTGCCAGGATGAGTTTAGGCACCAGGTAAGGACATCATTTTTTGGTACACTGTACTGTACAGACTCTAAGGAATTCTTGCCCTTAACACAGAAAATAATTTATATCATCCAGCAAACCTCTAGGTTTATTACAGGACCTGCTTTATCAGTATTAATTATCTGCTGTATTATTTTGGGATGATGTTTGGAGCTTCAGAACCAATTACTAGTTTCATATAGAATTATGGTCTTAAGTTACAATGGTTTCAACTGTAAAAATGGTTATTCTGGAAACAATATATCAAGTAGCTGGGATCCCAAAATTAGTTTCCTGTTTTGGAAAATACACTTCACTACTATATTCAGTTTTTCGTTTGCTATGTTTGAATGGCAGACGTCTGTTCCAGTTTGAAGAAAAGTGTATGACTTTTACAGGGTGTCATGCTTCAAAAAGTAGATAGAGCTTAGTGGCAGAGGTGTTGTCTCCATGACACAACACATTTACTGTAACTTACAATAAGAAGTGGTGTAAATTAAAGCTATAATCTGTGTACTTTAATAGGTCAAAGTTTGAGTCAAACAGACCTTTTTTTTCTGCGTGCCTTTTTTTCCACCTTCCAAGAGCCATTATTTTTTCATGTTTCCATCTGCATAGTCATATAATGGCTTGTTCTTTGCAGGAGAAGATAAACTTCTTAACATACTACCCTAAACGATATCTGAGGAGGGTCATATACATGTGGGGGTGGAATGTGAACAAAACATAGTTGCTCCATTTTTATGGGGGCTTTGTTTTTTTATGGAGTTCCCTATTCAGTATAAATGATATGTATTCTGCAGGTCAGTTCAATAAAAGTTATACCAAAAATTGTTATGTTTTAGAACGTTTTAAAAAACTAAAACTTTCCTATTTTTAAACTTTGTGATGAGGCCCCAAAGACATATGAGAGCTTTTATTTTGCAGGATAATATGAAATTTCTAATGGTGTCATTCACTGTACCATAGAAAATACTGCGAAACTGCAAAAAATTCTAAGTGGGGCAAAATTTGAAAAATTGTGCCATGTTTGCAAGGGTTTTGCTACTATGGCATTTACTTCTTGGTGTAAATGATGTGTTTTCTGCAGGTTGATAAGTTTTTGGCAATACCAAAAATGTAGGGTTTGCATTATGTTTTAGTGCTGTACAAAATAAAAAACTCCGAACATGCTATGGAGAAAAACACAACAAGACACACAAGGGGCTTCATTCTGGCTTTTCTTCTTGGACCTTCTAAGACTCTTTGACATTCTTGCAATGGCTTGTATGGATCAAATTTGGCTTCTTTTCACTCTCTACAGAAGTAGATGATCTCAGCAACACCTGGAATGGACCATCATATTTGGCTTAAGACTCTTTCTGATGTGATGTTTTAAGACCACCGAGTCTCCAGGCTTGAGATTATGTGAACCAGCCACATCTGTCAGGTCTGGAAGGGAGGAATAGACGTGTTTATGCACCTCATTAAGGCAGTTCTGCAGGACCCGCATTTAATCTGATTGAACTGTGCTACATCTGGAGGTCCTGGGGAAAATACAACCCTGTTGTGGCAGCCAATCTAAACAAAATCTCATAAGGGACCAACTCAGTCTTCCTGTTAGCTGCATATCTGACAGAGAATAGAGCTAAAGGAAGCCAGTCCACACAGAGCTTTTCTGTATCCTCCATGGCTTTTTGGATTTTAAGTTTTGAGGTACCTTTGAACCTTTCCTCTCTCCCACTGCTCTGAGGGATATAAGAGGCCTGTTGGATGCCAGAGGGCTTTATATTTTCTAGCATGACCTCCTCTGTGAAATGGGTACCTATTTTCACTGTTAATAGTCTCTGAGACCACAAACCAGCAGATGACTTCTTTTCATTAACTTCTGAGTGGTAGCTTTTGCTGTGGCTTTCAGTATCAAATATGGTTAGGCACAGCCTGAAAAGAGATTAACATACACAAGCACATACTCAAATATACCTGCCTTAGGCAGCTGTGTATAGTAACATGCAGTATCTGGAATGGATAAAATGGATGTGGGGTTCATTTGTGGGGGACCCTCACTACTCTTCCTGTATTGTGGCTGGCACATATCATACACACCTGGGAGAACTTAGTTGATGCTGTACTGTAACTGTTTTAACATGGTGAGTTGGTCATAGGGTCTCTGACTAAAGTCACAATGTATTAAGTCAACAGGTAGGGAAAAAACTTCAGCCAGGGGCACCTGATTTTGAGGAGTCACCCTGCTTGACAAACTTGTCTGATCCCTAGTCAGTTCTTCCTACACTGCCAGTCTGGTCTATGGCCCACAATCAGGAAATAACTTGAGTGACAGATGTTGGCCTCTGACCCAACCTTTCTTCATCTCCTGATCTTGGCTTTGAGGGGTCAGGGTTGTGGGGACTATATGTGTTCAATTTTTGAAAGGCATAAGTGGGACAGTTGGTCTACTTTTGGGGGACCCACAAGACAAAAAAGTCTTTTGTCAGTATGTTTTTCTGTCCACATCAACTACAGACCGATCCACCTGGTCTGTTATTGAGTGGTGGTCACTGGTTATTTTTCCGTTTTCTCAAGAGGCGGCAAATTTTCAATAAAACATTAATTCAGTACTTTGTCACCAATTAATCAGTCTCTTTAAATGTTCCACAAGTCACTTTCTCGGACACTTTCTACCATTGATGCACCATTTCAGCAACATTATTGTCATTCAACCAACCACACTGTTTACTGCAATACTGTCTTAACTTGTCAACATCCATACATCTGCCTTCCTCAACATTCTCTAACATACTTTCACTGCATCCTTTCCTTCATGTTCCTGTTCTACTTTCTTTGCAGTTTTAGCCTTGGAGTTATCCTGTCCCATCTACTTAGTAAATTTCTCATATTCACTGTAACCTCAGAGAAACAATTGCTGGCCAGTACACTAAAATAGGGGTCTACTGCAGACAGTCTGGATTACTGACCACTTATGCACCTTGGCTCAGTATTACCTTGGAATAGACGTGCTACCAGATAACCCCTGGATTGATCCTAAACAACCTTTCTCAGTGTGATAACCCAGAGGTAACAGAGGAGAGGATGGAGGTTATAGTAATATCACGGTGGCCCTTTCTCCAAACCTCACTTACTACCCTGGGACAAAGCACAATCAAAGTGGAAATTATGTGGAATGCTACGGTTGCTGAGGAGAAATGATGGTGGTATTACTCCACGTTCCCCAGGACACATTCTTGTTTGGGATATTGTTCTTAACCCCTTTCACGTGCTGCATGTGTTATTTGAATGTGTCCATGATGTTGGTGCAGCAAATAATAACAGACAGGATATCAAAGTGGTGTTTCAAAAGAATAACAGTTCCTTTACTTAATACAAGTTGTAGAACCTGGTATAGCTTTTCAGAATAAGGTTACAATCCATACAGTCTTAAAAGAACCTGGAGCAGGAATAAGCTTGGTATGCACAGCCTCCATTACACTGTAGAAGCTTAACTGCTCACTCCTAAGGTCCAGAACTTTAACCCCTAATGGTGATTTAAAACAGAATGGCATTACACATTTGATCATATTACACAGAACATGGAAGTATGCAGAAAAGTGACTCAGGTAACAAAGCATTTAACTCTGTCTCATCCAATGCAATCCACTCTGGTTCACCACATCAGTAGATAAGCTATAAAAAACAATGATCATCGATACTACAAAAATCAAAATTATAAGTTCACACCTTTCACTTTCATCCATAATATTCAAATGATTAGATTCAACCTCACTCTTAGTAGTCAGCACACAGATACAACAGCCATAATGATACAGATGATCAATATGACAACTTTGTGCCATTGTACTCGATGCATACCATTAACTTCTCAACAATCCCTAGGTCTTTCAAGGACTCTCATAAATTCGCTCCTCAGTTTTTCTCTTAATAACAGACACAGTACAACATCTATGCAGAACTTATTATACAAACAATTTTTAGACAAGTGAAGGCCAACATCTCTGTAGAATGAAAGATATTAACACAAAGTGGTGTTTTGTAAATTATAAAATATCAGTTCTCTTTGTATGGACTGTAATACTCGCTGTACCTTGAATGCTCAAGGCCGCTTAAATAACCACAATTCCATGACAGCCACAGCAGAAGAGTCATGTGAAGACTATCCCAACTTCAGCTAATTAGTTTTTGACAGACATACAGATTATCTTATATATGACTAAAGATGAACAATAAGTAAAGTATTATCATACCACCAAAGGGAACATAAGTATCATGGTCCTTGGACTAGAAATGATGTAAATGACTCACCCGGAGATGGAAGACATGCTCATCAATGAGAGGTAATTAGAATTTGTAAAAATAAAACCTCTTACCTGTTGTCGCAGTTTTTTATTCACTAACTCCGGAAAGCCTCGATCCACATTGGCCTCTGGATGGAAAGATATGTTTTGGTCCCTGTTCAGACACCAAATTTTCTGTGAGTAAATTCAGCCCAAACTATGTTACCTTGGTTCCTAATTAAATCTAGATAGTCTCAAACAGCTCAGAGAATCAGTCACAAATACAGAACTGTGTACTCAACATATTACTTAATCATATAATCCTCATATACTCTATGCATAATCAGTTGTGCGGTTAGGGACGATTTCTGTTCCAGAACGTGCAAATGTGCAAAGTGCCAGCAGCTCCAAGAGTACAGAGTTTCCAGACTATTAGAAAACATACCCCTGGGATGATACAAAGTATGTGATAAACATATAGACATGAAATGGTGGGTAGAAATCCGATCGATTTATGTCTGCCACAGTATACTTTCATTTAGTTTGGGAAGGAACTTAGCAGGGAGATTGCTCCATATATATTATATAACTAGACACACATCTTCTGTGGCTGTAGGCTTCCTTAACTCCTTATGTCTCCTCATGTAATCCCAGACAGATTTAATGAGGTTAAGATCAAGTCTCTATGGGTGCATATCATTACTTCCAGAACTCAATGTTTATACTGACGATAGCTCTTAATATATTGCCTGCATATATGGGGTCATTGTCCCGCTGCAGAATAAATTTGAAGCCAATCAGATTCTGATTAGTGGCATTTTTGCAGCATTGGTTCCATACTTGCCTGAACTATATGCATAGTATTATATATTTATACTTACACTTTTCTCGGGGGGATTACACAATAAACTGTACACATACAGTTCTACATGGCAAGAGGTCAGTCAATCTATTTAAGTATAGCCTTTAGAGTGCCTGAAACCAACATACTGAGAATACTATAGTCACTAACAGGTATTTCTATAAAATTGAAAGCTCAACTTCATCTCCATTCTTTAAGGTTCTTCAGTTTTCTGTTGCTTTTAATGTTCAGAATAATCACCAAAACCTAATAACTATATACATTTTATTTACAGTTTCATTAAAACCCAGCAAGCAATACATAACCATATAATACAATGGGCCCACCAAGTACATTTAAATACATCAAATTTATAATGAGACAGTTAAAAGCAACAAGTTGAAAGAATGTTTACTACACCTTTTTAAATTTATATATATATTTAATATATATCGTCATATATATATATATACGAAGAAGAAGAAGAAAAACAAAAATGTGACCTGGCGGGTCGTGGAAGCAAAAATCCTCGACAGTATACAATTGTTTAAAAACGTGTCTTTAATTTTTTTAAAAAAGCGAGAGGGTGTTAGACCTTACGCAGTTAAAAACAGAACACAGTATAACGCGTTTTGTGTTGTATACCGACACTTCATTAGAAGTCTTTTTCTCTTCTTTAATATATTTTTTTAAAATAAATAATATATATATTATATAAATAATATATATATATATAAATATATATCACTATATACATACCATTTAGTTCTGTCTCATGCTAGATCGGCTTAAGTTGGTACAAAATAACGTGTTAACAATGGTACTATCCTTAGTGTTTCTCTAGGTTCTTTCTGCCTAAAGATGTCATGGTTGTTCTTACAAAATAAATGTCTAGTTGGAATAAAATCTAATCATCACTCAACATAACACATTTCTTTTATTTTCTTCAAATATTGGGTTCACCATAGAATATCATAGCAGTAACAGTAGTATAACTTTCAAAGTGGACTTTAGTCACTGATCGCAGGAAAGCTTACCAGTCACATGTAAGTAATATCTACCTCACGATTTCTATCTATATTTAATACCTTCTTTAATACCATTCCACTCTGCAGCAACACAAACCCAAGCATATACCACTTTTCCTCTGGGCAACACCAAGTCGTGCTATGTACATTAGTAAAGTTCAAAAATCACACATGTTCTGGTGAACTTTGATCTAAACTGTGCAAACATCACTATTTCATCCAGAAAGATGCTGTTTCTCTAGTATATATACAGTTTGTATAGTCAAAGCAAGGACAGCTCCAACATGGGGAAATGATGAATGGCTGCTTGCTCCTTTGAGGCTGCCCTTTTCTCTATTTCACATATAGATCTAGCTTTACTAAACATGACAGATAATGCACCATGTTATCATGGTACAGAATGCTATCTCATCTTTTTCAATATTTTTCAATGACCTTTGCTTAGAGATAAGATCAGATAACACAAAAATTAAAGATATCACTATCAAACTAAACCTAAGAGAAGCCGCTCTCCAAAGTCCAGAAAGCTGTACTCATAAATTTACTTCTTATTCACATATTTACATCAAACCACACTTACTAATTAAAACTCTAACTTCATCACCATAGGTTTCATTATAATAGGTTTTTTTTTTCACATAATCATGGTCAGACAAAAAATCTTTTTGGGATATTAATGGGACAGAATTTAGTCTTTTAGCAACATTTTAAATGTGAACCCTGCTTCAAGTACTACCATGTTACAAGGTATGCATATGAGAGTATATTACTGCAAATGAAGCTACAGATTAAGATAAGCATGTGATACAGACAACAGACATGGCTAAATTAAAAATTTGGGGCTATACCAAAACATGCCATTCTAATAGACCACAGAAGTAAAATCTAAATATTATACTTCAATAACAAGAACAATGGTAGCAGGTTTCATATCAGTGGGAAAAAGTATGTGTGATCAATATACAAGAAATATTTAGGCATAACATCATGCACCAAACTTAAAGGGTTGTCTCGCTACAAGGATTGCTTTTTATGTTAAAGATCTTGCAAAAACAAGTCACTCTGCGATATATGTCCATTAACAGTGTCCTACCTATTCCAATATATCTCCTCATGTATGGGCTGCATCAGCTCCTCATGTCGCTATAGCTACAGACCTGTTTGATCTCTCCTGGTATCCTGGTAGGCTGTCAACACTGGTTGCTATAGCTACAGAGCTGGCTTCTACTGCAGCCTGGTAGAATCCAGTAAACATGCCCCTGATTTCAAAATTAAACCAAGAAAACAGAACTGAGGTAAGATGAATCAGTGTAGTGAGACAACTCCTTTAAGTCACCAAAGCCTAAGTGTCTCTGATAAGAGTTAACTAAATTCCATCACTTAATTGATGTCAAACTTTGGTACTCGTATTCCTGATACATCAACAGATAGTTCAACCAAGGTACATTGCAACAGCTGTAATTTATCTACTAGAGTATAGTATATTAGTGAGTGGTGTGGGTGGTTCCTGAAGCTGGAGGAATGGAGGCTGTCTCATGGTAGAATGTAAGGTTGTAGTTTATGTAACACATGTAAGCAGTATGGGAGTGTGTGCATGGGGGTAGAGATTTTTAACAGCATGCAAAAAACTTAGAGTTTGATAGGAGTTTTATACTTAAAGGGGAGGGCTGTGGGTGGGTTTAAGTAAAATTTCCCCAAAACGGGAACTCCGGGTTTCCTAAAATTTTAAAAGCTCCAACTCCAATTTCTCAAATGTACAAACCCCGGCCCCCAAACTCCAATCCCATTCCCTAAAATTACATGACCATTTTTTAAGTAAAAATTTTTTACTGTAGAAAAGGGTTTAACATCGGCTTTTTTATCACCTTATGATAAAAATTAAATTCAAGCTATTTGGTAGAATTTTCCCACTGACGGGCCAAAATTTTTAAACCAATTTGCTTTAACTTTTGACTTTCAGGCTCCATATTTTTCCCCTTTCCACTGTAGCTTTGAATATCGGGATTTACCACCCATTTTTTTTAGAAATTCATTTTTAGTTTTATCTTATACAGGAAAATTTTTAAATTTTAGCATCTGCTTTTTTTCTGCAGATTCTTGTCTTTTTAACTGCTTTGTTACTTTTTTCCCCTAAAAATCAAAATGTTTTTTTTTTATTATTTTTTAGTTTTTGTAAACCCACCTTTGATTTTCACTCTCCCTGAACCCTTTTGGGCATACTTCAATCAGTTTCAATGTTGCCCCTCGACCAAAAGTCTGATCCCAGGTCTTTTTCCCAAAATTTTTTTTGGGCGTTAATTATTTGATTCCCCTTCCGTAAAAATAAGCTTTTTTTTAAACTCCACCCAAAAGTTAAAGGGGTTTAAAGGTTTAGGGACTTTGGGGGGCCAACCCCGAAACCCTTTTTATTAATAAAATTCATTTCTTCCCCAAATTTTTTGACATAGCTTTTTTTTGTTTTTCCTGTTTTTTTCTTTGGGCCATCCTTTTCATAAACCATAGGACGGGGAGTATACTAAGTAAACTTTAACTTGTAGGATCTCAATATAGTTTCGCTTTTGAGTTCCCCATTTTTCCGGGTTTCAACTACCAAAAATTTTTGGCGTGAAAAAGGTAATCTTTTCAGGCTTCCTCAATCAACCTTTGGGAAAATTTCCCTTAAAGTTTACCCGATCTTTTAATTCCTTTTTCACTTGATTTTTCCAAATACTTTTTCCCCCAAAAGGGCCCTTTTAAATTTCTTTTAAATCACTCCAAATCCCCTGTTCCCAAATTTTTTCCCACTTTTTCACTTTTTTTGCAAAACCAAGCCAATCTTTTTATGACAAGATGAAATTTGGGTTTTCTTCCCCTTTTTTTCAGGACCAAAAAAATTTCCAGATTTGTTTTAAATCAAAGGGTTTTTAAAAGGGCTTCTGTGATCTCTTTTCTTACAAAGCCTACGACCCAAATTTCCCAAAGGCTGTTTTTTGTCGCGCGGGAAACTGAAAATCTTTTAATGAGCCCAATTTGTTGATTTTTTACATTTTGCCTGGACATCCCCTCTTGGCTTTTGAAGGGGGTTTGGACAAAAATTTTTCATATTCTTCCAACTGTAAAAGGCCTAAACATGAGCAATTTGGCAATTTTTTGCCCAAGGGAAAACCGGGTATAAATTGAACTGGTTTTTGGATTTTGGTTAGTCTTTTTTTGGGGAAAAAATCTTTTTCATGGCTGTTTCCCCTAAAAATTAAAACCAGTGACCTTTCATTTGGGGAAAATTAAACCCAATAACACACCGAGCTATTGGGGGAATGTGAAAAACAGGTTGAAAAATTTTTGAACAACAAGAAAAAAAAAGTTGTTATTTGGGACTAAAACCTTAAAAATATTACAGACCAAATCGGGAAAACCTCCTTTTGGGTGAAGTCAAATTGATTAATTAAAATTTAAAAAATAAAAAAAAAAAAGGTTCTCCTTCAAAACGGGGTTTTGGTGTAAAGGAGTTGAAAAGGAAAAATTTTAAAAACCCATTTTTTTTTCGTTTTTTTAAATAAATTTTTTGGAAATTAACTAAAAAAAATGAAAAAAATTGTTTTGTTGTAAGGTTAAAACTTTACTTTTTTGAGGGGAAGTGAAAAAATTTTGCTGAAATCGGGTTTCAATCTGTTTGTATGGGAACAGAATTTTTCCCCTCCCAGAAAATGTGTACCCTGTCCATGTCATCCAAATACCTTTTCAACTTTAAAAACCCCTTTCATCTGAAGGGGCTAAAAGATAGGGGTTGCAAAGTACGGAAGTTTCCAATTCCCCCTTGGTCTTGGCACGCATTAAAACAAAACTGTCCCAATTTTATTTTTTTAGTTTTTTGGGGTGGAGACCCCCAAACCCCAAGCCTGATTTGAATTTTGTCCCTGTGTTGCCCCCTCGTCCCAACTTGTTTTTGGGAAAAAAAATTCTACCTTTTCCCTGAGGGGTTTTGCAAAAGGGCAGGTTAAAGTTGAAGGTCACCAGATTGGCTTTAAGGGGGAAGAGAACCAGTTTGAGAGTCAAATTTCCGAGCCCTGTTTTAAATATGTAAGTTTTAAAAAAAGGCAGGATTTGGGGGGACTACCCAATCTATACAAGGAGTACCTTATACTGCATTGTTTAGCAAAACCGGGGAGAGAAAAAGAAAAAATGGACTTAGTCTAAAAAAGGGGAATTACCTACACACCCTAGGGGGTTGGGGGGGGGTTGTTGTTGATCTTTTCCCACTGTATTGGAATCAGGGATAAACCCCAAAGGGAATTATCTTTTATTACATGTGTATTTTATATATTACCCCAAATTTAATTTTCAGACCATTTTTTTAAAACTGAGCAAGCGTTTAAAACGGGGATGGGGGGTTATTTTTTTGGGGAATTTCCCCTCATATGTAATAATGCCTGCTGTCAATGCCCCCACTGAAGATCCCTCCTTGGGGGAAAATGTAGGGGAGGGCCCCAAGCAGTTTTCCACCCCTTTCAATTTGGGGTAAAAAAATTTACTATTTTATTTTTCCAAAAATTTTTGGACTTGGACTTTTTACTAATATTTTGGCCCAGTAAAAGTTGTTGGGGGTACTTTATAAGGTGGAAACTTTATGTGAGGATCTCTACATATCTTGAATGATACTTCATGTATTCAAGTCAGTAACTCTATGACCCATGATTATGTGCATTGGATATACCTGTATACTTTGTTATTGGTGTTTGGATATATTTATAATTTTTTGTGATGTTTTAAATTTTTTGAAATATTGCCCTTTTACATTTAATAATTGGATATGTTTTTTATATTCTTTACCGCCCCGTTTGGGCTCCTTTTTTTTTATTGGATTTCCTCTTTTTTTCTGATTTTTTGGGGGATTTTTTGTTATCATGATTTTTTGTTATTTTTTTTAGGGCTCTAATAAAATTTTTGTAATTTTTTAATGAGCTAGGGGCTCCTTGGAAAAGAGGTTATGCAAATTTTTTTAAAACCCGCTAAAAAAGTTTGTGTTTTAAAACATAAACAAAATTAAAATTGTTCATAAAAAATTGGGGGTATTTGTCTAGTTTTACTGGGCCAAAACCCTAAAAAATACATGAATAATAAAAAAACTTTATGAGAATAACTTTCCAGAACTTGGATTGTGGTTCCTCTCGAGTATTAATTTCTTTAGTATAAGCACAGTATATTGATCTAGCATCTGCCTTATTTCACCCACAGCTTTTTTATCACAATTACAGAATGTGGGCATAATATAAACCTAATACCTGCTTAACATATCTAAACTAATAGTTGTTTTATTATTATCAATGCATATGCTCCCTCAAAGTTGTTTTGGCATTTGGGTAATAACAAAATTTTTAAATGAATAAATTTTTTAAGATGGGAAAAAATCATCAAATTTGAAAGAAATGCAAAAGATGAATAACCAAATGGCAATATTTGCAGGTTTTGGGTTTAAATTTTTGACCCTGACTTTTATCGATAGACAGCTGAGCTGCAAGAGCAAGACCATTTTTTAAGGAGGGAGGGGGAGTCACCTGCTCTCAGTGCTAGGGTTTTTGCTTATAGGCATGTTCTTGTATCAGACAGCTGTTAGCTTCATACAATGAACAAGTCAGATAATAATCAAAGTAGGGGCCAGAAAACATCCCACATGCCAAGTGGCAACCTTTAATGACAGACAGAACAAGCACAGTAGCACTCAGAAGGTGGAGATGAAAAAAACGGAAAACAAAAATCTGAAAATAGCTTTACCCTTAAGAGATTATTGACATGTCCGATATAGTTATTTTTTTCAAAAAGTATTCACTACATCTCAGGGATACCATAGCAAAACACAAAATGGTAACATTTCGAAAAAGAGGGTCCCTTAGGGATAAACTATTTTACAGCCATTATGAGACTCTAAGGTTGGAAGGGACATAGGGACTGTCTGATATGTCTACCTTTCTTGATCCATGTTAAGAGAAATCTACCTGCCCTGTTCTCTGCCTGTCTGAGCATGTTATCTTTCTTCTCCCTTGGTAATTTGCTTGGATACGTCAACTGAGTTACCAATGAAGTCATCAATGATGTACTCATGCATGAAGCTTTTCATCTGGCTTCTGATCTATTCCACCAGTGGACCCAACATGATTTCTTGTTGAGAAGGATCTGAATGTACTTGTAAAATATAGATTACAAAATAGAATACACTATCAATCAGCTAAGGCCAGCAGTAAATTAGCATGTATTAAAAACGGCGTTTTAATATTAAACTTTCTGAAAAGACAAGGGAATAGCTGCCACAGGAGCTGGTCAAAGCAAGGACAGGATTTCAAGAAAATCTTAGATAATTCTTACTTCTAAATAGTAGTAATACATATATAGACATATAAGGCATATAGATCCAGTCTAGTACACCCGCAGCTCTGATGTCCACTTACCTCACCACGCTCCTGTTCTCGTCCCAGCGCACGCTCCTGCTGCCTGCCGGGTGCGTGCTCGCCCCCTAGGTACTCCAGGCAAATTTAAAGGAACAGCGCACCGGTGATTGGTCTCACCAGGTGCTGACCCTATTTAAGCCCTGCCTCTTCCTTAGCACCTTGCCGAATCGATAGTGCCCTGTGCCTTGAGAGGAAGCGTTCCTGAGTATCTTGTTTGTCTACTGTGTACCGTACCTACTGCCTCCTTCCCTTGACCGCGAACCATTGCCGCCTGTCCTAACCTTCTGCCTGTCCCCGACTACGAGCCTGCTTCACGATTCTTTACCGCGCAACACCTCGGCTGCCAACGCAGGCCACGTCAGGGGTCGCAACCTGGTAGCAATCCACTGTAGCAAGTGCATCCAGCTTTGCGGCGGGCTCTGTTGAATACCAGACCTACTTAGACTCCGCTCCCTGGCATGGCTTACACCATCGCTTGTGGTGGTCCAGTGGATCCACTTCCCCTGACCGTTACACCCACCCTTGACTGATCTTGAATTTTTTTAACCGTATTAACTATGTAACTATGTAATGATCAATAGATGTTAGAGAAGTTTTTTTGTGATTTTAATACTCTTAAACCCTCTACTTCGATTTTAGCATTAGTGGCTACAGATTCTTTTGTCTCAGTCTTTTAGTCTAAAGTCCACGTCTGCATTTTCTTTCACATTCCTTATTTATTTATTTATTTTTTTTTAACAGGACATTGACCCCAAACAAGTCTCAAGGCTATGTATGGACTATTTACCAAGAATAAAAATGATGGAGTGCTGTGTCAGATAATATGGGTACCACAATTGTTTATCATTCATTCATCTAAACCAATTAAGTTGGTTTCAGATGATTTCGACTGCAGAGTGAAGGAAAAGCAGCAAATAAGATCTCAGCATCTTGGAGAATTTCTGTAAGACTTAAAAAGCCATTCCAGGTGACAACATCATAAAACTGGGCATGCAACGTTGTTATTAAAGCAAAGGAGAGCTAGTTCGAAGAATACTACTTAAATCCATATGTGTTCCTTCATAGTTTTTATACTTTCATTATAGATGTACAAGGAAGTGGGGAGAAAAAGAAAACCTGTAATAATAAGACGTGCCCAACTTTTGACTGATACTGTAAAAAATATAAATATATTAACCCCTTACCGACAGTTGTACTTGTTATAACGCTGGTACACCGGTACGGAGTGGGCTAACTTGCTGAGTCTGCTTCAATATTCCAGCTAGGATCTTCCACTATCAGCTGGGATTGGAGAAAGCTCTGATTCTGGCTGAGAGCATACATGAAAGTCAGATCTATCAACCCATTACTGCTGCTGCCAATTTTGGTCTTCCAGACAGAGCACCATTTTTAAAATGCGTCACTTTATGTTATCTGTTCTAATCAGATAACAGAGTTATGGTCAGGCAACCAGGTAACCATAGAAAAGTGTGTGCACTCAGAGCACATAAAATGTCTGTTATCTCATGACTAAAGTAAAATCTACTGACCAATGTATTTAGAAAAAGTCTTCATTTAACTGTCCCTTCATGTTGAAAGCTAATCTTTGTATTGAGAAAACCCTTTAAGCTTGGGTTGCTATGCCCATATAAGTTTATTAAAAAAAAAAGCCACACTTGTGAGTGCAGTGCTCTCATTTTGCATTGAGTCTGCCCAATTCTATGGTAATGCTGCATCTGTGCTAGGTGGATGGCATATTTACCAATCAAATAGTTCAAACATACCTGTACAGTTCTAAACAGTATACCCAAAATAGAAAGTGATCAGCACTTAAAAGTTCAAAAAATTATGTTCATCATTAATCCATTTTAAACAATCTTTTCTATGTACAGCAGTGAATTATATGAGCAATGCATTCAGACACATATCCAGACAAAGTCACTCCAGTTGGCTTGTTTCCGACACTATTTGGGCCTTTATTCTAGCTATTACTAAGGACTGAATACAGTTGGAAATGTGACAGCTGTTAAATGCTGGACACCACTTTCTTTTTTTTCTTTTTAAAGCAGCAAGTGAAAGTATTGCTCTGGGCATGTGCATTGGGAATGGCAAGCTGTCTCTGAACAGTTCAGGACAGAGTAGGCTGGTGCATGAGTGATTTGCAAACCCCACAGATGTGGTTATCACAGCTTGGAGCATCCTATGGAATTGTCCGGAGGGCAAGAAGAACATTTTTGGATTGGTGAAAAGACATCATGGCATGCAATAAGAAGTTTTTAGGCATAAGTCTATAGTTTACAAGTGCATTCCAGATGTATCTATAGTGTCTCTATCTTTGACTGGTAAGGGACCTTGCATCCTAGTTCCTGAGGTCTTATGAAAACCATATCACTATAATTGTTGTAATGTTCTCTGTTAAACCCAATAATTGAAAAAAATGGGGGATATGTGCTTGGATAATTAATGGTTGGATTTAGGGCCAACTAGCCATTTACTCAGACAGAACTACTGTGAAGTGGAACCATCCCTTGAGGCAATTACTGTTTTTAGGCAGAGGTGAACTAGGAAATAATAATAGGGAAAACATCATTGCCAATACCATTATGTGTTTGCTATTTTTCTGGCACTGGAGGTCATTTAAAGGAGAATATTCCAACTTAAGTCGAACCTGGGTATCAAACCACTAAGTTGAAATCCGAAAAGTGCTGTGTTGCATGTAAGACATAGCCATGATAACTGTGAGAATATAGTTCTTTCTACTTATTGTAACAACTGCTTTTAACTTAATCCTTATATATTTAATATATTTAATGTTCAGGGTGGGCCTATTGTAATATGTGATAATTTGAAACAACTAATTCCTTGTAAAAGGTATTTTTATGTAAGGTTTGGTGATTATACGTGATTAAGTACAGTTTCTAATCTGTTTCTTGTGATTTGATACACAGAATAATGCAATCTGCTAGGGTTCATTAGAAAACAGCTAGCACCATATTCCACATGGGTCAAATTAAAAATTAAAGCAATTCCACCATTGTGAACAGCACCTAAAACAACTCCTTAAGTTTGTAGTTTATAACATGCTACATGGGGATATAAATACATTTGTTCATAATTTTTGGCTCTTAATTTTTTTCTTCCTCTTCTTCCAAGAGCCATTTTTTTTTTATTTCTTTATCTAAATAGCGATAAGAGGATTTGTTTTTTTTTGGGGAAAAGATGTACTTAGTAACAGTGGTATTGATCATACCATAGAGCAGGGGTGTCAAACAACTCCCATCATGCATTTACAGTGGGCCCACAGCTGGAGGGCCGCAGGTTGACACCCCTGCCATAGAGGGTACTTGGAAACCAAAAAAAAATTCTAAATGAGGTGAAGTGAAAAAATCTTACTTGCACCATTTTTGCAAAGTTTGGTTTTATGGCATTCACTCTTTGGTATTAAATATGTGTTTTCTGGATTCTGTAGCTGGGCATCATTCTAGTGACAACAAATATATAGGGTTTTCATTATCTTTTAGTACTCTTAAAAATATAAAAGCACTATCTATTTCTTAAAGGGGTATTCCAGGATCTAACACTGCTCTTTTGGTCCATCGGGACAAGAGTAAAACAATAGATAAAACTTATACTTACCTCCCAGAGGCTCCCATTCAGTCCCAGCTACCAGTTCTGTTCATCACCGCTGAAGCAGTGACTGGTCTTCATTCACATGACAGCTGCAGCCAATTATAGGCCAGAGCAGTCACGTGCATGTGATGTTGTGGTTTGTGATTGGCTGCACCTATCACGTGAACGATGAACGTTCACTGGCTACTTCTGGGATGGCAGCCAGGAGTGAACGAGACTATCCGGGAGGTAAGTATGAGTTTTATCTTCTATTTTTACTTATGCCTCAACAACCAAGAAGCATTGTTACCCTGAACACCCCTCATTTTCTTGCGGGTTGAAGTGTAGTTTTGATTGATACCATTTTGGCATACATGTGACTTTTTGATCACTTTTTATTCCAATTTGTGGGGATGTGTAATGACTATTTTTTGGCATCTGGATTTTTTCCTTCTACAGTGTTCAGCGTATAGAATAAATGAGGTTCCACGACAACCATTGTTTATTGAAACCATAACTCTATGGTAAACTGGAAAAGGTTCCAACTTCAATATGTTACTCTGACAGTACAGGAGTTTGTTGTCTCTAACAAGATTACAGATAAAGCAATGCTTTTCAGTCCTCACAGCACATGTACCTTTTGTTTACTGCAGGTCATCTTGTTAAATATATTTCATTGACTCAGAGCTCAGTCCAGTCAGTATGTTCGTGGGATGACATCACTCACAGCTCTCTGCTCTGTCAGCTATTCAGATAACAGACATCTGTCTGGTATGCAGGTTAGCATAGAAACCTATGCTTTTTAATGAGAAAAGCTCTTTAAGCAGATAACTAATACAGATAAAGCAAGTTCTTACATATAAAAGTCATAAACAGATGCTGCTGACTAGAAATCACTTTCTTTTTGAGGTTAAATGTTTCTTTGGGTCATGTACTTTATGTAAAACCTCCCATAAAAAAAGAAAATAGGGGCCACCCTCACCTGGTCTTTTAAGAAGACGCTCATTCTGGCACATATAAAGAGCAGTACAAGGCATGTAGTGCCACACTGTACTGTAGAGAGGCATTACTAGACTGCCAATCACTGCAGGTACTTCTCTAATGCAGGTGTTTTAATGGTAAAATGTTCATGATAATTGGCTGGATCCTCCAGTCAGCCACATTTGCTGCAGATCGGCAATGTATCTGACATTCTATATTTAGTCGGGTTTCAAGATACAATGTCCCAGGAAAGACTATTGTGTGCTCAAAATATTGCATTCCAAGACTATAGAGGGACTACTTGAGGACATACTAGTAAGAGAATGCACAACCTGAGAATAAACCCAAGGTGAAGAGCTTGAGAGGTCCGAAAAAAAACCTAGGTGCCATAGGACATGACTAGTAATAAGGTTAGAGGTCCCTGTTACCAACTTACACTGGGCCCCAGGAGCCTTAGGTTAGAGTAGGCATCTAATATTATTATATACAAATGCATATCATTTTCAAATATAGTCACCCAAGCTTAACAAGAGTTAATACTTCTGATGTATCAGTGCTATTGTGAAGTTTATTGTGAACATTTTTTGTTGCACTTTTACGCCGTGCTCCGTTTATTCTAATTAAAAGTCTCTATAAGGCTAGAGAAAGGTTTTTGACAAACACGTCCAATATTTAGTTTTGGCCTAATGAAAAATAATGCATTTGTAATCAAAGTGCTGAATTGCAGCTCAATACAATATACAGAACAGACAGCTTATCACCTTTTCTTACACAAAATGCCATGATATGTTGTTTTAATACAATAACTTATGTCAAGAAGAATATAAGTGCCAAAGAAACACAAAGAATGCAAGAGGCAGCTTAGTCTGATAGTGTTTTCCACTTCTGGCATTTAAGTCTAAGCATTGATAAATGTGTATTATATGTGGAGAAAGGAGTCATGAAACTTAACACCCACAGGGGAAACATTGTGCATTTTCAGCAATCCCTTTCAATGATTTCTGTGCTTGAACTGCTTTTCATTATCGAATATTGTAGGTAATTTCTCCTTTTCAAGTTTGGGTACAATTAGAGGCTTTCTTCAACAGACAATATATTGATATTATTCTATTCTACAATAACCAAGTATATTTTCTGCTTCACTTCTACAGAGCTATCCATGCATTCTGAATCATTTTGGTACAAAAAAAGCAATGAGAACTTCTGCATTAACAGTCATTGCTGGAAGGAGCACTGAAGGAACCAATCCAGTCTTTTTATGCATGCTACATTGTCTGAGGGGTAATGTATAGTAAAAGGATTTAAAGAACACTAAAGAGGGCATTCCTGTATCACATGCCAACTTTTCAGGCACTTTACTGTGCAAAACACAGTGGGGCAGATTTATCAAAGCAGTTGCGCCAGAATTCTGGCTCTATTTGCACCAGAAACCAGCTTTTCGTCACATTTACTATGTGTTTTAGACAGTTTCAGACGCTTCAGCGCCTTGTCCAACAAAAGGGCGTGGCCTCGTAAATGGGCGTGGTTCCGCA
Organism: Phyllomedusa bahiana; assembly: GCA_025379985.1. Lineage (NCBI taxonomy): Eukaryota > Metazoa > Chordata > Amphibia > Anura > Hylidae > Phyllomedusa > Phyllomedusa bahiana. The sequence continues at coordinate 18,364 of JAODAL010027094.1, read as the reverse complement.
GGGAAAGGGGCGTGGCTTAAGTGCGACCAAACATGCACCCAGATTTTGGCGGCGTTTCTGGTGTGAAAGTAAGACAACTTAATTGTGGTACAGAGTTAGACTAGACAGTTCTAACCTGCACCAGATTTCTTAACACTATGATAAATGTGGCACGTTATAAAACTGTCTAGTCTAACTTTACACTGTCTAAAAGTAAGACACTAATGATAAATCTGCCCCAGTGTATCTATTTTGTCTGGAGGTTACCCTTAAAGTTTCTTTGCCATATACTTATTTATATTTCATCATATGTAATCATATCATGCTTTAACCCCTTAATGAATGCTCACAGACTTTTGATGGTGGGCGATGCAGGTCTCCAGTTGACCGTGTCTTTTGGCATCACTGCAGTGCAAGGGGTTGCAGCTCTGTGTGCCACAGCTATGCATATATTGAGCTGTAAGTAACTGTTCTTAGGATAATCTCCAACTATGGCAGGGATCAAAGAAAGCCTCCAATCCCAGCTGTGGGACCTGTTGATTGCTGGTGACCCAATAGAAGCCTGCAGAAACCTAAAAAGGCCCCAGAGCTGTTTCTACTATGTGGAAGTTAGGCAGTGTATAATATAATAGCCTACAGGAGTATGCTAATACATAATTAGGGCAAAATAAAATTATCTTATAAAATAGTAATCTCGAATATGATTAAAAAATAAATAAAAAGGTTAATAAAAAAAAGTCTAAAAAAATAAAGTGAAGATTTAAAGGGGTTTTCTCACCATGATGTTTTACATAGGCAGCTTTAGACTGAGACTGCCTCGTCAGGCTGAGTGGTTTTATAGCAGTGATTAGCATATTTAGTTCCTCTAAAACTAGATGAGACGTTATAAAGACACAAGTGCAGAAGATTTAATCTGTGCTAACAAAACAACAAGTAGTAAAACAATTGCTTATCTTTAAACAAAAGCTAAGAGTGAGCTCTGACCATGCTCCCTGCTATCTGTCTAATCAGGAACGGAGATATAGACAGTAACTTAGATAAACTTGGAAGCACTCAGAGCAGATAAAATCCCTTTTATCGCATGACCATGGCAAAATCAAGAGATCGATGTATTTAGAAAAAATCTTCGTTTACCATTCCCTACAGTTTGAAAGTTAAACTTTGTAGTGAGAATAAACCTTTAATATTAAAAAAAACTATGTGAAAAACCCTACACATATTAGAAATCCACATGACTGTAATCACCTCAAAATCATAATCTAGCAAGATATTTTGTGCAAAATGTAATGGTACAAAAATAAAAAATAACATTAGAACAAACTGTGATTCCACTTTGATTCTTACGCTTGAAGTGTTGTCGCCGTAAGTGGCTATACCGATGTGTGACTGTTTTGTTTTTTTTTTTTTTTTCCTTCCTGTGTCTCCTGTTCCCCCCTTCATCCCTTACTACACTTAAAATGTACTCTTGCCATCGCGTATCTATGTATATGTGTATATATATTTATATGCATATGTTTACTCTTTCGGACTGTTGACATTTGGTTATCTCAGGTACATTATAGTCCTGTTATACTATCATTTATCTCTATATGCGTTTTTATGCTTGTCACTGATTGTTTTGTTGTGAATTGTGACTACACTTCAACTTATGTTTCAGGCCTCAGGGCCTCACTTCTTAGCTAATATTGTTATGTATTGTGCATTCTCGGAGATTCCCAAGTCTCCCTGTTTGCATTTGTTTTTGTATAATCTGCCACCTTTCAATAAAGCATCTTTTGAATCGAAAAAAAAATTAAAAATAAATTACAGTGAAAAAAAAATGTATGCAGAAATGTATATGTTCCTTCAAACTACACCAAAAAAATACACATTCTTCTGCATAAAACAAAGCCTGATTCAGCCAGGTCACTCTAAAAATAAACACGTTCTGACTGCTAAAATACAGAAAGCAAAAACAGAAACATTTAGCAGGTCAGTAAGTGATTTTCCCAATATGGGCATGGGAATCCAATCTATCAGAATTTTATCACCTATAATATGGATAGGTGATAAATGTCTATAGTGAGAAAAAAACATTTCAGACATCTGTCCTAATGCGCCTGACACTGTTTTTGGTGCACTGTTTCAGGTAATGTTGTAGACACATTGCGCCAGGTGTATGAAACGGGCTGAGCTAGTTTTATGGTATGCTGTCCGACATTTGTATACAAGATTTGTGCTAAAAAAGGGTGCTCCATCCGACACGTCTGTGTCAGTTCTTAGTGGGGGTGTCGCGCCACATTCAGAAGGTTAGACACACTTATGAATGCTGCTCGACAGAATGTGTCATAAGAATAGTGCACTAATTAATGAGATTTTCTAAGCGTCGAGGCTCAGACAAAATTTGTCTCAGGACACTTTTTTTGGTGCACATAAGTGAATCTCAAAACGGGACACATTTATAAAGTGCTGTGAGAAACTTTCATACATATTGTTGAATGCTAACGAGATGTACAACTGTTAAGTGTGAGACCGTTTTAATACATCTCACCCACTGTCACTGTTATGGGTAGATTGTGATTGGTACTTTTATAGTAGCAGGCATCTTACAGTTAGAATCTTTATAACACCTAAAGTCATTTATTGTGGCAATTATGTGGTTTGCTATTCATGCTTTTATTGTGACTGCACTGTCATCTGACTCTTTCATCTTAACACCCTGACAAAATCCTGAATAACTCCGTAAACACTAATATTTTTGTGCTGATGTTCTTGGCCCAAGAGTCCAACCAGGGCCCAAATTTTGTTAGATAGTCAAATCACCTCTGGGGTCTGTGTTTAGGAAACTAGAGTCTGAATTAATTTTTGGGGCTTGGTTTGGAGTATGAGTTTATTTATGTTGCTGTAGATGCTGGATCCATTTCATGGGCAGATAATTGATCATTTAAACACTAATTAACAAATTAATACACTGACTGGCATGCCGTGAAAGTATTTGCACAGACCAGTTAAGGCGAGATTACAGGATGCACAAAAGATAATTTATAAGAACAATTGTTTGTGTCCCTGTTTATTTTCATTACTAAACAATTAAAAATGGTTAATTTTACACAAAACAATTATGATTTCCTTGCTTACAGAAAAATTTAATAAAAAGTGATCAACAAGTTGCATATACCCAAAAATGGTGAAAATAAAACTACACTTCAACTGCCCAACCAATACAGTTCTGTTGATGAAAAAATTATAAGTTATTGGTGTAAGACAATTAAGATGAAAAGCAAATATAAAAAGTTGTATTTCAAAAATAGCAGAAAAACGTTACGAAAACTATATTTGGTATCGCCAAAATCTGACCGACAGGCAGAATTCAAATAATGTATCATTTATACCACCCAGTGAACTCAGTAAAAAGAAACATAAAAGACTGTGATTGAAATGCTTTTTTTTTTTCTATTCCATCCTAAATATTTTTTCCCCCAATACATTATACAGTACATTAAATTCCCTATTAGAATATATACCATCCCATTAAAAAATATCAAGTTAAAAAAAATAAAAAATAGAAAACGTATGGATCTTAGAGGGGAGAGATGAAAAGATAAAAAAAGTGGTTTCCAAAAATTATTACTTTAAGTAAGCATTACAGGGGTTTTATTATTACACACTTGCATAGACTTGAGCTGTTTCTATCTGTTACAGCTTCAAATCCAGAGACAAGTCTTTCAGTAGGCGGGCTTCTCCTGCCAGAAGGTATCTCTCCCCTCACTGAAGAGTTGTAACATCATCATTCTGTGTGTGCAGTGGAAAGGAAAGGATGTCACAGCTCTGCAGCCCTCCTGCAATGTTTTTATGTCTGCAGAGCTGTCAGCTCCAGCATCCACAAGCTCCTTGTAATCTGAACACTTGCATTACTGTAAGCACAACACCTGCATTGCTGTAAGCAGTCATACACACAGCGTGAACTGATTTAATAAATGTGAGAAAGGCACGCTGCCCCTCCTCCCCCCTCTGTTATCAGGCAGGAGGCAGAGCAGATTGTATAAGGCTGTTATGTAGGGGGAGCAGACTGTATAAAGCTGTGTTATATGGAGGGTGAGAAATGTATAAGCCTGTGTTATATAACGAGAGAGTGAATCCAGCAGCTAGAGACTCAGTAATTGCCCATATCCTTTACATAGAGCCATCACATAGAGAGAAGCTGAGGCAGCCTTCATTGTACACACACAGCCATCTCAGGCAGTTAATTTCACTTTCTATTTCAACAGCACAGAGGGGAGTAAGCACAGAGTGCAGGCAGCCAATCACAGCACAGGGGGCGTTTTCCATCCAGGGGGCGTGTCCAAACAGGCTTAATGAAATGTCAGTCAGTCAATCACAGAAAGGGGGCATGTCCTGTCCACCTGCTGCAGAAATAGCTATAGATGCACAGATTAGCTCAGATCTGCTATACTAAGTGACTTAGGTAATGTAAACCAATTGCAAAAGTGATTATTTTTACTGTCCCCATCATTTGAGATATGATCTTTGTAGCGAGAAAACCCCTTTAAATAGGATGACTAATGGAAGAGTACTTGAAATTCATAAAATATTTGTAAAATATTGTGTATCCTTTTCGAAAATCCACAACAGTTTCATAACAAAAAACAATAATGTAAATGTAAAACATTTTATCACCTGGTCCGGTAATTTATTTGTGAAAAATAGTTTTAACTCCTTAACGCTCCATGATAGATACATAGAGGAATTAAGGGAAAATAGAATTGGCTCACTCGCTGAGCACAGGATGAACATAAAATTGCTTGATTTTTTTAAATATCTAAATGATATGAGACCATCTCTTAACTTTAGAATGCAAATGTCCATCTGTTCAATGCTTCAGTACTTTTTGCACAACTTGTTGATCTCTAAGAAGAAGCTTAATGGCACATTTAAGGGAAGTGATAGACAACCAAATGTCACATCAGACCATACATAACTGTTTATATCAATGTGGTCTGCGTGCTAGTTGACCGACAAGGGTACCTAACCACACCAACAGGCACAGGCACATCATCATCATGCATGAGCCAGGGAGCATCTACGTTGGATGAGGGACCAGTGGTCTTCAGTGCTATTCAGTGATGAAAGTCGATTCCCTGTGTGCAAAAATGTTGGCCGCCAGTGATGCTGGGGACGTAATGGACAGCATTATGCATCAACCATTGTTGTCACCAGATGAAACAAAGGAACCCTATTCCTAAAATGTAACTTTTATTTAATAAACATTAAAAGTTATAGCTAGCCGAAACACCTTACACACATAAAGATATATACCTAGACATCCATGCAGGTAGTGTTGATGTATTCAAGCAAATATAGGGACTCTACAATTCGGTATATGGAAGAAATCCCAAAGCACTACGGTCCCTATTAGACCCTAGTAACAGGCGGGAGAATCGCTCCGATAAGAGCGGTCCCACCTCTCGATGACTCATCCTGTCACACCCTAGGTACACACTCCAATATACACTGCATGGGTGCCATAAACATGCTTAAAAACCACACTAATTCAAAAACATCAAACTTGTAACAAACCTAAATCTATAGTAGAAGTGGCAGTATGCACACTACCAATGCATATATCACTTTAGTACATTGTGATAACCAAAGCTTGCTTACTGCCCTTCATAGATGTAGTTAGTTCCGTCCACTGCCCGATGCGTTTCCCCCTTCTCATCAGGGTTCATCAGGGGTCTTCTGGACTATTATCCATGGGTTAAAGCCATAGAGGCATTCACAGATGCTAGCATAGATTCCCCATTGGTTGGTGTTTAGCCTAGCTATAACTATTAATGTTGATTAAACAAAAATTACATTTTAGGAATACGGTTCCTTTGTTTCTGTGATTATTTGTGGCTGATTGTGGAACCTCAATTAATCAGTATTTTTCGGTGATGTTTGTCACCAGATGAACCATTGGTGGTGGTGGTGTGGTCAGTGTGGGCAGGTTTGTCTAGTCAATACAGAACTGCCCTACACTGTGTGAATGGTACAGTGACAAGTCTCTACTACTTGAATAACACTATTAATCCAGTCATTGTGCCTTTGCATGAACAACACACAGCTAATTTAATTTTCATGGACAATACTACTCCAGCTCAGGGGCGTAACTACTGGGGTAGCAGACGTTACCACGTCTGCTACCCTGGCAATGCCGCTCCTGTGCCCGCCGGTAGTGAAAATAACAGTTCACTGTGGCGGACGCAGAGGGGCCGGAGAGTTCACAGAGAGTGCCCGGCTCTCCTCTCTTCCTGAGAGGCCCAAGGTCTTAGGCCTTAAGCCTAGCAGGCCCCGGCCCACAATGCTGATGTGGGCAGCGCGATCATGACGTGACATCATCTCGTCGCCCGCGCTGAGCACAGAGGCTGGAGCGTGTCATATCGGGGGAGTGTGGATAGAGGTAAGTAAGCTATTTCTTATTTTACCTGCCCTGCCTACCTATATAGCCCCCCTAAGCATGCCTATATAGCCCCCCATAAAGCCTGCCTATATAGCCCCCCATAAAGCCTTCCTATATAGCCCCCCATAAAGCCTGCCTATATAGCCCCCCTAAGCCTGCCTATATAGCCCCCCCTAAGCCTGTCTATATAAACTCCCCCTAAAGCACTATAGCCCCCTAAGCCTGCTTGTATAGCCTCCCCATAAAGCCCCTATAGCCCCCCTAAAGCTTGCCTGCCTGTATAGCCCCCCTTTAAGCCTGCCTGTCTACTTATATGGGGCCCCTATAGCTACCTAAACCCTGCCTACCTACCTATATGCTCCCTATAGCCCTCCTAACCCCTGTCTACCTATTTAGCCCCCTATAGCTACCTAAACCCTACATGCCTACCTAAAGCCTGCCTGCCTATTTGGGACCCCCTATAGCCTATTTACCTACCTGTCTACCTATGTGGGCCCCACCTATAGTCTAGCTACCTGTGGTCCACCTACTGCATACCTACCTACCTGGGGCCTATTTACTGCCTACGTACCTACCTATCTACCTCAAGCCTACTAACCTACCGACCTAGGGCCTACCAACCTATCTAATGGGGGGTATACCTGCTTATATGATTCAGAGGGGTACAGGCCATAGCTGTAACACAATCTCCAGGGGGTGAATTATCTTTTCCTTCCCTCTAGGAGACTGGTCCTCTAATCTATGGTCTTTATCCACTCTCCCACCTCTGGGAAGTTTGTACCGAGGAGGGGGGCAGTGAGGAAGATGCTGAAAAAGTGAGGATTCTAATATATGTGTCCAAAAATGCAGGGGCGATTGGCGGCCGGGAGAAGTCATCATGGCGGTCTGGACCAGACAGGGCCTGGACAAGCCATTTTGGTGCCCTAGGCACAAGAGGCAAATGGTGCCCCCACCACGTGGCGCACATACACGCACGCATGTTGTGACGCCCCCCAGTGCTTTAGCAATACGTTTTGATCAGCACGTAGTTCTAGAACACCCGGCACACTGTGTCTAACTGTGGGAGTCCACCCCTGCAATCAGTGGTGCCAGAGCAGTGTCATATGATGCTACTCTGATGCAGATTTTCTTAAAGAACCCCTAATTCTTCGAGGGGAGCAGGAGAGAGTCCCCGCTTGTGGGAGAGTTTGCAAGTATGACAACTAGTTAACATCATCATACAGAAAAAGGACAATAACACAGGATAAAAAAAACCTGTATTGTACTTGGGTAACATCACTAGACTGTGATAATACTGCTAACCATAACGGGAAAAAAAACAGTTACTGAATCATTTCTCCTGTACAATGAATTGAGCTGTCAGTTTCCCATATTGTTGTTACTCTGCTTTCCCAGACTCCAGAATGCCAGGATGTCTTGTTTTACACTAGTAATAGTGATTTTGTTGCAGTAGGAAAGCTGGATACCTGCAACATTAGACTTCGTCACCCGACCTTTTGAAAAACAGGTTTTAACTTCTTTAAAAATGAAAATTTACTTGCTTTCTAGGCAACTTTTTCCAGCTACACTTGTTAAAGGGAAAGGTGGGTGACAACCTACCATGTAGTAGGGCTAGGTATATAGACTTATATACATATATATAGATATGTAGAGGCCTCCCCTGCATGAATGGTGGTCAGAGTGAATGTAGACAGGGAAAGGAGGTGTTCTGATAACAATATCATTAATGATCATGCTGTGCTGCAGTTTATGACAGGGGGTCACAGGTGAAGAGTGAAAGTGACCTTTCACCACCCTCTGAAGGGTTAGCTTCATCCAGTAAGGTATAAGGGCAGTGTTTTGCTCACTTTGTGGGTTTGTGTACATGGGGAAAAGGGGGGGGGGGGATGCTGTCAGAGAAAGCGAAGGACTAGTTCTCTCAGTCTCACATATTTGTTTCACTGAGCTGTCACTGCACACACTAAAACACACCTGCCATCTCCTACTGCTCAGTCTTATCTCAGTCTTATTTGTTCCTTGTCAGTCCACATTCCTGATTGCTGTAGCCTGGAAGCAGGGGCAGTGCTTCTCCAGCGTCTGCAGGCTCTGACCACTAATGCCCTGGAAGCGCAGAGGCCCTTCTCCCTCCCCCGCTTCCTGTAACAGACAGGCTGGTTTTCTTAAAGCGCTTCAGGCAGCCAAAAAGCTGCAGGAGCTTCTGTCACTGCTTACGGGGGAGCGGGAGGGGACTCTCCCTGCGTGTCCACTGCTGTCGCATGGAAGAAACATGCGGGCGATAGGCAGGAGTCCAGAGGCACATAGCGGTGCCCTTTCAGAAGACTACACCGCACAGTGAGGAAGGGGCGGGCCGGGCATTGTAGACAATGTTACCAGCAGCAGCCACTGACTGACTGCAAAAGAACAGTGGCTGCTGCTTAACGAAAGGGGCGCTGTGCTGCAGGCAGCCGCAGCATTATCATGATGGATCACTGTCAGACAGAGTAAATGTTTATGCACCCCCCAGCTGACAGGCAGAGGTGCAGAACAAAATGGAAAGTCAACGACATCACCTGTGAGTCACAAGTTGTAACTGCGCTATAATCACATATGTCACATATGTCTACCACTATATGGTCACTGTATGGAGGTAACATACAGTTTGTAGGGCACTTGTGTACACTGGTACCTACCACTATATGGTCACTGTGATATTGATCTTTATTCAGTAATAGTATAGGGGTATTATTCAGTCGCTATTTGCTGGTAATTTGTGGTCATGTTCTGGTGGTATATTCAGGTTCTTATGTAGTAGCATTATTGGTAACGTTGGTATTGGTATAGTGGGATTTGATTGGTAGTAGTATGATGTTGATATCTATGGTGAGGTATTCACTCCTTGTATTATGTATTAACTGCATGACTTAAGAGGGCCCGGTAAATGTTCGTGGTCGGGAGGGGGGAGCGAGGGCATCCAAAAGTTTGCAATGGGGCCCAGGCTTCTCTAGTTACGCCCCTCTCTCCAGCTCATTGAGGTTGCATTATTAGGGAACAGCTGTTGGAGACTGGGGTAACTCAAATGGAGTAGCTGCCTTTTCTATAGACCTAAATCCCCTAGAAAACCTGTGGGATCAGCTGAGTTGCCATATAGAAGCGCATAACTCTGTACCCTTGAACCTCAATGACCTGAAGGGTGCCCATTAAGAAGAGTGGGATGCCATGCCTCAACAGTCAATAACTTGAGTTGTAAACAGCATGAGACGTCGTAGGCAAGCTGTAATTGATTGTTAGGTCACATGACACAATATTGAGACATTGACATTTTTTGATGGTTTATACCCCCAACTATTCTTGGCTTTTGTTTTATTAAATTGTTTGAGATGAGAAAATCAACATTGCATGCTAAGACTTAAATGGCCGACTTTCAGGACAAAATATTACTGCAGCATGAAATTTTTACGTTTTCTGTAACTTTCACTAGAAAGCCAAATATCCCTAACTTTTTGGAATTAGTGTATTACAAGCCATCCAGCAATCACATGTTCAAGTCCCTTAGTGGGAATAAGGGCCAAATGTATGAAGACTGTCTAGGTCTAAAACTCTTTGTTGCCCATAACAAACAGAGTGCCCCTTTCATTTCATACATTGTTCTGGAAAAATGAAAGGGGATCTCTGATTGGTTGCTATGGGCAATAAAGTGAGTTTTAGACCTAGACAGTTTTCATGCATGTGGCCCTAAATGTTGACATAAAAAATTACAAAATGTTAAATGTCAAAATTGTGGCTTTTTGGTCATCCCGCCTACCAGAAAAAGTGGAATCAAAAAGTCATGTACACTCCAAATTGGTACCTGTAAAAACTAGACCTCACCACTCAAGAAACAAACCATCACAGAGTTCTAACGGAGGAAATATAAAAAAGTTATTGGTCTTAGAAAAGGACAATGCAAGGCAAATTTTATTTTAGAACGTTTATATCTTTTTTAAAGTAGCAAAGCATAATGAAAACTATATAAAATTATCATCGTCAAAATCATACAAACCCACAAAATTCACATAAACTGAACTGTGAATGCCCTAACAACAAAATGAAGCAAATGCATTTTTTTTCATATTCTATCCCACAAATAATTTTTTTCTGTGTTTCTCAGTGCATTATATAGTAAAGTATATAATACCATTACCATTTTGTCCCACAAAAAACAAGGCCACATATGTCTATGTAGACGAAATAATTAAAAAAAAATTATGGCTCTTAGAAAGCAGGGAGGTAAATAGCAAAAAAAAAAAAATCCTACAATAGCTGCATCCTTACAGGGTGAAAATGAATGTCTCCTTATAGATTACACCCTTTTTTAAATACTAAGGTGAGTTGCTGATCTCCCACGTTTCAGCCAGCCCTAGCAAAAAGCTACATTTTGCTAGGGAAGTAAAAGACAGCAAGGCAACCCCTTTATATTTTTAGGTGGTCATGCCACTGGACTTAGGGCAGAGTGGAAAATTACAAGGCAAAATCTGAGAACCAAAAAGTTCATCAAGCAGTGTCAGACTGGTGTACCTGGAACATCACCCATCACTAAAGTTGATTCTTGGAACCCAGTCTACAAAACTGCACATGGCTCTTGCACTCTGCCTATTGCTTTCTACCTATTTTCCCTGCTTTTTTCCCAGAAATGGACCCACCATGCCCATTGGCCCATCAGGTCTTTCCCCTACTCCTCTTGGGCCAGTCCAAGTCTGTCAGCAAACCAAACATTTCAAATAATATTTCTAGTGTTGTGACAGACCAAAAAGAGTCTGTTTAGTATTTTTTCCCTTCAACATAAATCAAGACTCTTCATGCTATACTTTCTGTTCAAGGTAAAGGGTTACTAACACCATAGAGATTGAAAAGTGGGCCTGCACCTGTCACAAGATTGGATCCCTGAAAGTTGCGGCTCAGAACAGAGTGACTCTTTCAGGGGCATATCAAACCTATCAGACTTTGATGGAATACCCTAGTGATATATCTTAAACTCAGGCTCAGACTGGCCCACAGGGGAATAAGGAAAACCTCCAGTGAGCCCCTGAGCATGGAAGACCTTGTGTTGCTTTTAACTGCATATGCATCCTCAGAAGAGGCAAAAAAGCATAGAAAGACAAAAAAACAAGAGGCAGAGTATAGGAGGTATGTACAGTAATTTACAATAGCTGTAAGCTGGGTCCCCAAAAGAAACTCCACTGGTGGGCCCAGAAATGGCTCAACTGGTGGGCCCTAGAATCAACCCCAAACCGGGTGGGCCTAGGCATCCCAGTGCGAAACTATCTGAACTCTGTAACGGATGAGCGGATAAAGCGGGTAGTGGACCCACTGGACCACTGCCGGGCTTGCTCCGAGGGGGCGTGACTTAGCGGCCATCGGGCATCTTCACAGAGCCTTTGAAGGTAAGGATGGCTTACCCCAACAGCCGCCAGGTGCTACCCCAGGGCAGTCCCCAGCAGTGGCAGCTGACTAGACAGGGATAAAGCAGACTAGGTAAAGATATGTGCATGTACAAACAGACAAAGACAGGACAAAATAGATGCCAACCAGGAGGGTTAAATGTAAGGCAAAGGAACAATACATAGACAGACTGAAAACAACACCAAGAACATAAGCAGAGACTAAAGCTAAACTCAGGCAAGGAACCAAGTTACGACCAGGACAAGAACACAGGCAGATAAACAAGGCAAGGGAACTCAGACAAAGACACAGACACAAGGAGACCAACATAGAGACTAACCAAATCTAGTGATACCATAAGGACACAAACAAGACAGCGTGTGCACACCGGACTGCTAACAAACAAGATAAGAAAACACACAGCAACAGCACGACAAGAGAATAACAACACAACATGCAACAACAAGGATCAGGCAGGGAGTGTAGTGAGGAGCAGGCTTATAAACACACAGGTGGAAGGGGATTGGTATAGGAAACCCAACCCCGCGGCACGCTGTGGGAATAAATGAGTGGAAGATGTGGCCTCCGTCCTCTGTAGGGCAACAAGGAGTTAGGGTAGCAGCCAAGATGGAGGAACAGCATGGCCAGCACGGGAAAAGCCGCACAGCAACCGCAGGCGGGCAAGCAGCGGCACCGGTTGCACACGGCGACAGCAGAGGTCGCGGCGAAGGACAGGAACGCGGACCGTGACAGTACCCCCCTCCTTAAGCCCCCTCCTCCTCCAATCCACAAAATGGAAATTCCACCTGTCTGGGGACCAAAACACTCCGGGGACAGCCCCAAAAGCAAACTACAGGCTGCACAGCAAGTACTGGGAATACCTAGGAAATGGAGGTGCACAGGAGGAACAAACAGGGCACTAGGCAGAATTGGGGGGTGCTCTGAGCGGGACAGTGAGCCAGCGAACGCTCTGGGCGGGACCATGAGCCAGCGGATGCTCTGGGCAGGACCATGAGCCAGCGGACACTGTGGGCGGGACCATGAGCCAGCAGATGCTCTGGGTGGGACCATGAGCCAGCGGACGCCCTGGGCTGGACCACGAGCCAGCGGACGCCGCGGGCGGGACAATGAACCAGCGGACGCCCTGGGCAGGACCATGAGCCAGCGGACAGGGATACTGACGCTCTGGGCGAACCATGAGCCAGCGGACAAGGATACTGACGCTCTGGGCGAACCATGAGCCAGCGGACAGGGATACTGACGCTCTGGGCGAACCATGAGCCAGCGGACAGGGATACTGACGCTCCGGGCGAACCATGAGCCAGCAGGACAGGGATACTGATGCTCTGAGCGAACCATGAGCCAGCGGACAGGGATACTGACGCTCCGGGTGAACCATGAGCCAGCGGACAGGGATACTGCTGCTCCGGGTGAACCATGAGCCAGCGGTCAGGGATACTGACACTCCGGGCGAACAATGAGCCAGCGGAACAGGGATACTGACGCTCTGGGCGAACAATGAGCCAGCAGACAGGGATACGGACGCTCTGGGCGAACCATGAGCCACTGGACAGGGAGACAGACACTCTCGGCAAACCATGAGCCAGCGGACAGGCATACTGACGCTCTGGGCGAACCATGAGCAAGCGGACAGGGATACTGACGCTCTGGGCGAACCATGAGCCAGTGGACAGGGATACTGACGCTCTGGGCGAACCATGAGCCAGCGGACAGGGATACTGACGCTCTGGGTGAACCATGAGCCAGAGGACAGGAATACTGACGCTCTAAAGCACTAAAGACCTGCAAAAGGGGAAAAAAAGAAAAAAACACTCCCACACACAAAAAAAGGAACTGCCACAAACAAGACCTGCACATAAACCAAGAAAACAGAGGGCAAGATGTCAGCGTAAACCATGGCCTGATCCTACTGTAACGGATGAGCGGATAAAGCGGGTACTGGATCCACTGGACCACTGCTGGGCTTGCTCCGAGGGGGCATGACTAAGCGGCCATCGGGCATCTTCACAGGGCCTTTGAGGGTAAGGATGGCTTACCCCAACAGCCGCCAGGTGCTACCTCAGGGCAGTCCCCAGCAGTGGCAGCTGACCAGACAGGCCAGAAGTGCCAAAGATAGGCACCAACAGAATAAAGGTAAAGCAGACTAGGTAAAGATAGGTGCAGGTACAAACAGACAAAGACAGGATAAAAAAGGATGCCAACCAGAGGTTAAAACATAAGGCAAAAGGAACAATACATAGACAGACTGGAAACAACACAAAGAACATAAGCAGAGACTAAAGCTAAACTCAGGCAAGGAACCAAGGTACTACCATGGCAAGAACACAGGCAGAAAAACAAGGCAAGGAAACTCAGACAAAGAAACAAAGAGATCAACATAGAGACTAACCACATATAGGGAATACCATAAGGACACATACAAGACAGCGTGTGCACACCGGACTGCTAACAAACACGATAAGACAACCCACAGCAACAGCACCACAAGAGAATACCAACACAACATGCAACAACAAGGATCAGGCAGGGGGTGTAGTGAGGAGCAGGCTTATAAACACACAGGTGGAAGGGGATTGGTAGAGGAAGTCCAACCCCACTGTACACTGTGGGAATAAATGAGTGGAAGATGTGGCCGCCGCCCTCTATAGCGCAACAAGGAGTAAGGGCAGCAGCCAGGATGGAGGAGCAGCATGGCCAGCACGGCAAAAGCCGCACAGCAACCGCAGGCGGGCAAGTAGCGGCGCGAGGAATGCACACGGCGACAGCAGAGGCCGCGGCGAAGGACAGGAACGTGGCACGGACCGTGACAAACTCTTTGGTAGGAACACCACTTTAACCTCTTAATGACCCTGGTCATAAGAGTACGTCCCAGGGTCGCTAATGGGCTTTGCAGGGGGATCACTCTGTGATCCCGCCACACAGCCACCGGGTGTTAGCGGCTGATTGCAGCTAACACCAAGCGGTTTCAGCACGGGGTGTGTAATCTTTTAGCCCATTTTTGCCGCGGCGTCTAAATGAATGAAAAACGGTGCCTCGTACCGTTCTTCATGGCGATCGAAGTCCCCGCAGCGTGAATGCGGGGATCCGATGCCTGGACATGGCAGCGGGGCGCCTTGTGAATGCTCCCATTGCTGCCGTGTTCCCGTTTGCCCCACTTCTGGCCACAGGCAGGAAGTGGGGAAACCGCCATCTTGGTACAGCCTAATGCATTGTCTATGCAAAGCATTAGGCTATATTAATGATCACGCCCCCTAGTGGTGCAGCAACTTAGGGGGACTCAATGTTAAAGTAAAAAAATAAATAAATAAAGTTTTAAAGTACAAAAAAAAAAGTATTAAAAGATCAAATCACCCCCTTTCCACATTTTACAAATAAAAACAATAAAATGATAAAAAAGTTACAAAGTTATTTGGTATCGCTGCATCTGAAAAAGTCCCATCTATAAAAATATAACATCATGTATCCCATGTGCTGAACACCGTAGAAGAAAAAAAAAATTCAAACGCCAAAATTGCATTTTTTGGTCATTTCACGTCTCATAAAAATTGGAATAAAAGTGATCAAAAAGTTGCATGCATTCCAAACTGCTAGCAATAAAAAGTACACTTCAGCCCGTAAAAAAAAACACCCCCACTGACGTCCATAGGTGTTAGTACAAAAAATGTATTGGTCGCACAAAATGGCGCCATGGTGCAACATTCAAAGATGGAAAATGTTTGGAATTTTTTTACGGTACCAAAACATAAAGGAGACCTTACATGTTTGATATTGGCGGATGCGTATCAACCTGTAGAATACAGATAACACATTATATTTACCGAATATTGAACGCCGTTAAAGCAAAAAACCCTCAAACATGGCAAAAGTACGTTTTTTTTCACAATTTGTCCCACTTGGAATTTTTTTGCGGTTTTTCGGTACATTCTATAGTAATATGAATAACAACATTAGAAAGTACATCTTGTCCCACAAAATAAAAGCCCTCATATGTCTATGTAGGTGGAAAAATAAAAAAGTTATGGCTCTGTGAAGGCGAGGAGGGAAAAATGAACATGTCAACAAAAAAAATCGCAGGGTCCTTAAGGGGTTAATAAACATTATTATTATTATTATTATTATTATTTATTATTTTAAAGGCCATTGATTCCAGGGCGCGTACATTCGAGGGGGTTACATACATTACATAAGTCAAACGAGTACAGTGATAAGGGATAATGACAATTGGCACGACAGAGGGAGAGAGGACCCTACCCGCTAGGGCTTACAATCTACAAGGAGGGGGAAAGAGACAGGAGGTGAGGGGCAGACATGTCTGTGGAGGAAGTAGTGACAAGTTTAGTGAAGGTTATAGGCAAGCCTGAAGAAATGGGTTTTCAGGTTTTGCTTTTGAAGCTGGTGAAAGTGGAGGAGAGTCTGATGTGTTTGGAGCAGTGAGTTCCAGAGTGTGGGTGAAGCACGGGAGAAGTCTTGGAGACTGTTGTGTGAGGAGCTGATAAGGGGAGAGCAGTAGGAGAAGGTCCTGTGAGGAGCGTGAGAGTGCGTGGGGGCAGATATTTGGAAATTAGGGCAGAGATGTATGGAGGGGAGAGGTCATGGAGAGCCTTGTAGGTCATGGTTAGTAGCTTGAAATGAATTCGCTGGGCAATGGGAAGCCAGTGAAGGGATTGGCAGAGGGGAGAGGCAGAGGAGTAGCGAGGAGAGAGGTGGATAAGATGGGCAGCAGAGTTAAGGATGGATTGGAGGGGAGCGAGGGTGCTAGCTGGGAGGCCACTGAGAAGGATGTTGCAGTAGTCTAGGCGGGAGATGACAAGGGCATGGATCAGCATTTTTGTAGTGTCATAGCCGAGGAATGAGCGGATGCGAGAGATGTTTTTCAGGTGGAGGCGGCAGGCAGAGGTGAGGGTTTGGATGTGTGGTTTGAAAGATAAAGCAGAGTCTAGGATTACCCCAAGACAGCAGACTTGTGGGACCGGTGAAAGTGTAGAGCCGTTGACTGTAATAGCGAGATCGGGGGGAGGGGTAGAGTTGGATGGTGGAAAGATGAGTTCTGTTTTCTCCACATTTAGTTTTAGGAGACGTGATGAGAAGAAGGAGGAAATGGAGGACAGACAGTCAGGGATCCGGGAGAGTAGAGAAGTGACATCTGGGCCGGAGATGTAGAGTTGGGTATCATCAGCATACAGGTGGTAATGAAAGCCATGTGAGGCTATGAGCTGACCGAGGCCAAGAGTGTAGATAGAGAAGAGTAGTGGACCCAGGACTGACCCTTGGGGGACACCAACAGAGAGTGGGGGGAGGAGGTGGAGCGAGAATGAGAGACGCTGAAAGTCCGATCAGTGAGGTACGAGGAGATCCAGGAAAGAGCCAAGTCCGTGATGCCGAGGGAGGAGAGGATTTGTAGCAGGAGGGAATGGTCGAACATACAGTTGAAACCAGAAGTTTACATACACTTTAGGTCAATTAAGATTACCAAAGTTATTTATATTTGCCAAATTCCAGAATAATGAGAAAGAGAGAATTTTTAAGGCATTTTGTATTGCTTTCTACAGGTCAAAAGATTACATACATTTCATTAGTATTTGGTAGCATTGCCCTTAAACTGTATGACTTGGTTCAGACATTTTGGATATCCTTCCACAAGCTTCTCACAATAGTTGGTAGGAATTTTGGCTCATTCCTCCTGACAGAACTGATGTAACTAAGCCATGTTTGTACATCTCCTTGCTCACACCTTCCTTTTCATCTTTGCCCATAAATTTTCAATAGGACTGAGATCAGAGCTTTGTGATGGCCACTCCAAAATATTAACTTGGTTATCCTTAAGCCTTTTTGTAACCAGTTTGGCAATATGCTTCAGGTCTTTGTCCATTTGGGAGACCCATTTCCATCCAAGCTTTAACTTCCTGGCTGATGTCTTGAAATTTTGCTTCAGTATTGCCACATAATCTTGCTCATGCTGCCGTCTATTTTTTGAAGTGCCCCAGTCCCTCCGGCAGCAAAACAACCTAACAACATTATGCTACCACCCTTGTGTTTCCCAGTTGGGATGGTGTTTTTAGGCTTCCAAGGTTCTCCCTTTTTCCTCCAACTGTAACGATGGTCATTATGGCAAAACTGTTTAGTCAGACCACAGGATATGTCTCCAAAAATATAGGTCTTTGTTCCTGTGTGCATTTGCAAACTTTAATCTGGCTTTTATATATTTCTTTTGGAGTAATGGCCTCTTTCTGGCAGAGTGGTCTTTCAGCCCATATAGATACAGTACTCATTTCACTGTGGATAATGACACATTCTCACCAGCTTCCGCCAGCATCTTCACAAGGTCTTTTGCTTTTGTTCTTGGTATGATATGCACATGTAAGACCAAAGCACGTTCATTTCTAAGACACAGAACCTGCCTCCTTCCTGAGTGGTATTATGGCTGGACATTCCCATATTGTTTTACTTGTGTATAATTGTTTGTACAGAAGAACGAGGTACCTTCAGGTATCTGGAAATTGCTCCCAAGGTGAACCCGGACTTGTGCAAAGCCACTTTTTTTTGCCT
>JAODAL010027093.1:0-55535 GCA_025379985.1 Phyllomedusa bahiana | reverse complement strand
GTATCACTTCACACGGGGCAGCTATTTACTACGGGGGCAGAATGTTCATATGGGGCAGCATGTATCATTCTGGGGCAGCTATTATCATACTGGGGGGCAGCTATGTATCACTCCCCTGGGGCAGCTATGTATCACTACTGGGGGACAGCAAATGTATCACAAACCCGGGGCAGCTATGTATCACTACGGGGCACATGTATCACTATTGGGGCAGCTATGTATCACTATCACTACTGGGGCAGCTATGTAAAACAAAACTAGGGGCAGCAAATGTAATCACTATCACTACAGGGGCTAAAATTTATTTATTACAGGGGGCATATATCCTCTATAATACAGAGCTAATTACATATGTATATGATACACATGTATAATGCTGACCCACAGAGCTACCAATATTACGGGCAGACTGATTATAAAGCTCTATTGGGTCAGCATTAATAATATAAATGACCCACAGAGCTGACAATCAGTCTCCAGTTATAAAATACTGGTTACCCCATACTATACCCCTAAATGACACAGTATACACTTTATTGGGGTTTTTTGTGTGTGTGATTCTAAGCATCAAACCCCGCCCCTAATAACCCCGTCCCTAATAACCCCGCCCCCCCAAACCCCCACCCCCCCTCCCCTGGGTTGTGGAAAAATTGTTGTGCATAAAACCGGTCCCTGGTAGAAAAAAGGTTGGGGACCGCTGCTCTATAGGGCAGTGGAGAACACATCGACTAAAACTAAAAAGCAACCAGCAACACAGAACAGCAGACCGGCCGTTGGATACCTCGGTGTTTGGAGACACAAGCAGGGGACCGTCTTGTGACAAATGTTCATGCTGCTGGAAGGCTGTGAGCCTGCTGCCTCCTAATATAGCAGTTTGTCAATTTGCAGTTCACAGCCCCTTTAATGGATTGACAGGCTTTGCCCAGAATACACAAAAAATGTGCTTGCAACAAAACACACATCACTGTTGTTGTTGCTAACATACGAAAAGGCCACATTGCGATTGGAAAGAGTCCAAGACAAGTAACCAAATTAATATGCGGCATGTAAGCTCTGATAGGTATGTGGAAAGGAATTGCAACATTCAGAGGCTATTAATAAAGCGATAGATCTTATCAGTGATGAGCGCCCGCTGGGGGATTCTGTTTTACAGTTGTCCTCGGAGATTCCAGTATCGTCTTGGAAGACTGTAGTAAATGCTTTAGAAGTGTAATGTATTTATTAAATAAATACTTCAAGATTGAAAAAAAATTCAAAAAGTTCCAAATATGTTGACACCAAGGGCGACATGTATTAATAGCGGCATGTCAGAGCGCCCGTTTTCGCCCGATCTTAAGTGAAAGCTGCGCCTCATTTATGTCGGCGCCCGAGGTGCGCTCATACATGCGGTGTAAAGTTCCCTGCGCCTCGCCAGTGTGAGAGGCGCAGTGCAGACTTAGGCGCAGAAGGATGCCCTTAACATCTGGTACGAATCGAACAGGCGGGAAAATTTGCATGAAAAAGCAAGAAGCATGTTAGTGAAAAAGGAGAAATAGTTGTCTTTCCAATGAATGAATAAAGATAAATATCAACGTGGTAAAAAATCTATATCAATGTATGTTAAAATTTGATATATTAAAATGAAGCAAATATACAGGCAGTCCCCGGGTAACAAACAGGATAGGGACTGTAGGTTCGTTCTTAAGTTGAATTTGTATGTAAGTTGGAACCAATATATTTAGTACATGTATGGTGTATGGTGTATATGTTTTGGTGTGTAATTATAGGCAGGTATATGTCCCCCTAGCAGGTATATGTCCCCTATAGCACTATAGGCAGGTCTATGTCCCCTCATAGGCAGGTATAGGTCCCTCTAGCAGGGAAGGCAGGTATATGTCCCCCATAGCAGGTATAGGCAGGTATATGTCCCCCCATGGGCAGGTATATGTCCCCATAGAAGTTTTAGGCAGGTAATGTCCCCCATAGGAGGTATATGTCCCCCATAGCAGGTAATAGGTATGTCCCCCATAGGAGGTATATGTCCCCCTCATAGGTTAGTATAGGCAGGTTTTTTCCCCCATAAAGTATAGGCAGGTATGTCCCCCCTAAAGTATAGGAGGTATGTTTCCCCCCTAGGAGCTATAGGCAGGGATGTTTCCCCCATAGGCAGTAAGGCAGGTATGTCCCCCATAGGCAGATATAGGCAGGTATGTCCCCCATAGGTAGGTATAGGCAGGTATGTCCCCCATAGGTCAATATAGACAGATATGTCCCCCATAGGCAGATATAGGCAGGTATGTCCCCCATAGGTAGGTATAGCACGTAAGTCCACCATAGGTAGCAATAGGCCCGGTAAAGTCCCCCATAGGGGAGATATAGGCAGGTATGTTTCCCCCATAGGCAGATATAGGCAGGGATGTCCCCCAAGGTAGGTATAGAGGGATGTCC
Source organism: Phyllomedusa bahiana (assembly GCA_025379985.1). NCBI lineage: Eukaryota > Metazoa > Chordata > Amphibia > Anura > Hylidae > Phyllomedusa > Phyllomedusa bahiana. The sequence continues at coordinate 53,108 of JAODAL010027093.1, read as the reverse complement.
CCCATAGGTAGCTATAGGCAGGTATGTCCCCCATAGGTAGGTATAGGCAGGTATATGTCCCCTATAGAAGATATAGGCAGGTATATGTCCCCCATAGGCAATATAGGCAGGTATGTCCCCCATAGGAGATATAGGCAGGTATGTCCCCCCATAGTTAGGTATAGGGAGGTATGTCCCCCATAGGAGTATAGGCAGGTATGTCCCCATAGGAGGTATAGGGAGGTTATCCCCCATAATAAGATAAGGCAGGTTTTGTCCCCCATAGGAGGTATAGGGAGGTATGTCCCCCATAGGCAGATATAGGAGGGGAGTCCCCCATAGAGATAAAAGGCAGGTATTCCCCCATAAAGGGAGGTATAGCAGGGATTCCCCCATAGGTAGCTATAGGCAGGGATGTCCCCCCATAGGCAGATATAGGCAGGGTTTTTCCCATAAGATAAGGTAATAAAAAGGGCAGGTATGTCCCCATAAGTAGCTATAGGCAGGTATGTCCCCCCCTAGCAGATATAGAGGGATTCCCCCCATAGGTAGCTATAGGAGAGCATAAAAAAAACAAAAAACAAACAAACACAGTATACACACCACAGTCCCCCCGCTCCCCCCGCAGCTCTCCCTCTGTCTTCCTGACAGTCCGGTGATGTATCATGCCGCGCAGGCAGCAAGAATGACATCGCGCTCTGCCTTTGCCCTAGACACCGTAGGTCGCGCAAGCCACAAAGAGGTCGCAAGCTCATAAGTGCTTACCGGAAGAAGCACATAACTTAAGCAATCCCCGCCGGTGCCCTGGCATTTACAGTGCCCGACACCGACGGGGAAACCAGAGAGTCAGCTGCATTGCGCTCTCCTGAGTCACGTCAGCTGCAAAATTGCCTTACAGCTCCTGGACAACCGCAGCGCCCGGACGCTATCACGGTCCCTGGCTTGCGTTGAGTTCTGGTCCCATTCTTAACAAGTGTGACATGACCAAGTACGTAATAGACGGATGAAGTTGGGACTCACTTATATAAGATTTACAAATAAAGAAATACACCTAAAAGTCATTTAAAAAGGCAAGAATGCCACTATTTAACACAAAAAAGCCAATGCAATGTTGGCCAAATGTATTATTGTTTTTATTTGTGTTGTATTTCTCAATTTATTTTCTCTCTTTTACCTTTTTATTCTAATTAGTAACAACACAAGAGCAGCACAGCACCGGTGGTTGCTTGACCTGTGGTCCACCAAGCAGGATATCTATTTCCCGTTGGCTTCGTTCTAGACGTATTTACATCCACAAAGAAAAAATAAAAATTAAAAATAAAAAAAAAAAAAAAAAAAAAAAAAAAAAAAAGAAAGAAAAAAAAAAAAAAAAAAAAAAGAAAAAAAAATAAAAAAAACTTTAGAAAAATAAAAAAAAAAAAAAAAAAAAAAAAAAATAAAAAAACCAAAAAAAAAATAAAAAAAAAAAAAAAAAAAAAAAAAAAAAAAAAAAAAAAAAAAAAAAAAAAATAAAATAAAAAAAAACAAAAAAAAAAAAAAAATAAAAAACAAAAAATAAAAATTAAAAAAAAAAAAAAAAAAAAAAATAAAAAAAAAAAAGAAAAAAAAAAAAACAAAAAAAAAAAAAAAATAAAAAATAAAAAAAAAAAAAAAAAAAAAGAAAAAAAAAAAAAAAAAAAAAAAAAACAATAAATAAAATAAAGAAAATGAAGATATAAAAAAAAAAAAAAAAATAAATATAAAAAAAAAAAAAAAAAAAGCAAAACAAAAAAAATAAAAAAAAAGAATAAAAAAAAATAAAATAATAAAAAAAGAAAAAAAAAATATTAAGAAAAAAATTATAAAAAAGAAACAAAGAATTTACTCCGGTAATTACATCCAATTTCCATAGAATCCATTGTAATGCTAGTAGATCACATTTTTAGGCACATTTGGTGATGTTTTTATGGATGTAAATACGTCTAGAAGGAAGCCCAGGGAACATAGAAAAAAATCTCTACTTCAAAATGTATTCCAAAGTCCATGGAAATTACACTAATTTAACATCACATAAGCCAATGCAGATGTTTGGACAGATGTTTATTAACAATTATTCCAGTAACAACAATTTTAGAAGTATTGGGCAGCTTATGAAGTTTAATGCAATTCAGTATATCAACAAAAGGCTTGCTGGGACCTGTTTCCTCCAAGCAGGATTTCTTACTTAAATATTTATTCTTCTTGACAAACAGTTAATAATAGTAGTGTACTGCAGAAAGTGTAGAACCTAGAGCACATTGCAAGAATTCCGCGCTCCACTTCGACTCTCCCACAGAAAACCAACAATTAAACTAGGTCGCCTGTCGGAGCTGTCGATCGCTTGCAATGCGCCTCACATTTGCCGACCCGCAATCATGTCAATGCATCGTTAAGTTTTTTCGAATGAGCCCGCGTCCCACCCGAGAACAGTACCACAATACCACGCCCATTACACGCCCTTTCATGTAAGCCAGCCGAAAGTGGCGAAGGTTATGCGCCTAACCATCGCATCGCTGGCGTCCGACCGGGGATACGGTTCGGTGAGGTGCAGTTTTCGCCAGAAAACAGGTGCAACTCCCTATCATACATGGCGTCCTAAGGGCGAAATGTATGAAGGGGTTACGCCATTTTTTTGGCATATATTGGGCCAAAAATTTGTCATAGCTCTGTTGTATAGATGTTTGAACAATTGTGTGGCAAAACTTGCGCCAGACACAGCACTTTTCAATGCACTAAAGATAGGCTATACGCCAAAGATATGTTATGCTCTGCAAGGCTTAGCACATTGCAGGTGTATGAGCCTACCTACGACATTGTCATATACACTGTCACACTCTACACTCCTCTATATCAATTGAGAACCGGCGTGCCGGCCCCAAGTTTCATACATGTCGCCCTAAATGCAATAAAGTATCAAATGAATTATACCATAAACTCTGTGAATTCATCACTGTTTTAAAGTCATGCAATACCAAAAAACAATCCTGATTTTTAGCTTCAAAGTGAAATTGCCAAACTCAACACCAAAGTTATGATGACCTGATCTAACCCAGAGATCCATTGGGTGTCTTCTCCTGGATGGTGCTCATTCTTCCCAATGAGATACATTCCCCCTTCTAAGCCACACACGCCTCTCACCCAGCCAGCTCAGAAAGTACCCTACTTCATAGGTGTAACTTAAGCCCTGGGGCCCCCATGGTAAAATTCATAAAAGGGCGCCCTACCTCCTATGTGCCAATATACCACTTTGGGGTCCCCCTAAAACTTACCAGTACCGTAGCTGACCCAAAACCTCTGCACCCCCTATGGCATGCCCTTATTTTTATTTAATAAAAATATTAGATATATATTCTACTCTGCACTGAAGAGAGGCAAACACCCTGAAGCAGCTGTCTGTAGATGATCTTCACTAGCTTCTGAGTCACATATGAATTGAGGATTACTACATCCAATAAATGGCGCTTGTGAGCTTTTCAGCTCTTTCCAATAAGCATTTCTTTATATGCAAGATACCCCATGAGGTGGAAAAGGTGAATTAAATCCTAATACACCGACATGGTGGTCATTCTCCCCAAAGAGATACATTCCCCCTTCTAAGCCACACTTGCTTCTCCCCTAGTCATCCAGTAAGTTCTACTCTGCACTGAAAAGGTGCAAATATCTCGAAACAGCTGTCTGCGGATGAACTTAACTGGCTTGGCTTCAATCCCTTTTACATTGCAAGACACTTGCGAGTCACATAGTGTATTTTGAGGTTACTACAACCAAATTGGCGCAGGCGATGTATCTTCAGCTCTTTCCCTTAAGACTTTGTTTATATGCAAAATACCCATGAGGTGTAAAGGGCGAATTGAATCCTCATACACTGATATGGTACTTTTTCTCCCCAATGAGATACATTACCCTTCCTAGGACTCTAAGACATCCTTGCGGCTTCTCTTCTTGGTTAGAGTGTCATTACCTGTATATCTTTCCCTGTAGCCCAGGGCAATTCATCCCCAGGAACCAGGGGGGACTACTTGTTCCCTACAAACATGAACAATGTTCTTCTACCTGTGTGGGCCCACCTCAACCTCTGGACCCCATATTAATCGCTATGTCTGAAATGGCTATAGTTAGGCCCATGGTTATTAAAATGTAATGTGGACATCACAACCTCCTTGTGATGTGTAGTTGGGATGTGGTAGTGCCAGGTAGCAGCTGTATTTTTAACTGGGCTGTAGACCCTCCTAACTTTTAATTCTGCCACTAGAACAAGGTAAGCACAGATTTGAGGGTAAGATGAAGACCTCGGGTTTGGACAACTCTGTTAATTTGGCCCTGCACAAAGGAAGTAGGGTTGAGATTTGGATTTTATTTTTTATTTTAGATTAATATATGGATGAGAGACAATGTAGAATGTGGGTGGACTTAGCTATCACTTAGGAGCAAGGGTTAGCTATAAGGTGGGGGCAGAGTAGTCATTGTTGCTACCGGGCCCTCTGCAGCTGAGGAGGCCCAAAAGCCCTTCCGCCACATAAGGAGATACCAGCATTGTAAGTGGCACTAGGGCCCCAGAGCTTAAAGTTGTGCCTCTGCTTGGGAGATACCTATGAGACAGACCAAACCTTCTCTATTCTCAGTAAAGAAATGATGGGCCATCAGGGATTTAGGATCAGGTGATCTTCAGCCTTTTTATGGCCTTGCATTTTTTTTTCATTGGTCGGCACAGTATGTAGACCTCAACTAGAATACAAACAAGTTTTGACATGTAATCCCTTTCAGCGCCACATATCCACCTGTATTGTTTTATTTACGTATTGAGTTTTCTGGCTGTTTGTGTACTAGCTCAAAGGACCCACCTGAACAAATGATCAATGATAATCATTAATGTCACAGTTATGTCTTTGCCAATTTGATGTTAAATTTAAGGTGAGTTATATTAATGACTTCATTCCAGTTTGTATCAGATGATTACTATCTGTCCACTAACCAAAGTAAGGCCTGGTTCACATATGCGTTGTTCCATCAGGAATGACGGTCACCACGGTGAAAACCCGATGGACCCATTGTAACTAATAGGGTCTGTCTTGCACCGTGGGTGTCTGTTGTGAACCAGATTCCATGGCTTCCATTTTCACCTCTGTGCCGAAGGTTCCAAGCAAAGACTCTGACGCAGATGAGAATCAAGTCTAAAAAGGCAACATGGCCATCCAAGTACAATATGGACTTTTTGGGCGACATATATGTACAACAAAGAACAAGGATGTCGTCCAGCTTCCAATAAAAGCAATTATTTTTATTATAGTGCGGAGACATCAAAAAGCAGACCGCTAACAAAGGCGACGCGTTATCATGCCACGAGGCCCTTAATCATAGCATAGTTTAGACAAACATTCCACAATTTAAAAAGGGTTATGTTGACCAATCAGATCAGACAAAAAAGTTACATGTCATAATTAAAAAACAAATTTGCAAAGATAATGACGAATATCAACACATGAAAAATATCAATGGTAAATAGTACAACACCAGGTCGGATATCTTTTGGTTTAAAACAAAATCAAGTTTTGCTTATTTAAATCAACATGTGACTTAATTGTCCTGAATCTATTGGTCAACATAATCCTTTTTAAATTGTGGAATGTTTGTCTGAACTATGCTATGATTAAGGGCCCACGTGGCCTGAAACGCGTCAGCCATTGTTAGCGGTCTGCTTTTTATATGTCTCCTGCACTAAATAAAGAATCTGCTTTTATTGGAAGCTGGACGACATCCTTGTTCTTCGTTCTACATATTGTCTCTACAAGTCCGTGTATCCATTTGGAGCGGTGAGCTGGTCTGCTATATTTGCGACATACATGTACAGGGTTGTAGAAGTATGGGGTGTAGTCATCCAGCACAAATATACATAGGTCCATAAAAGACAAAATTTTAATTCAAAATTCCATTAAAAATGCATGACACAAATAGCATGTGAGCAATACAGGCGAGACATTAGCTTACGCGTTTTGAGCACCAGACGTGCTCTTAATCATAGCATTACGGGGCTGAACCAGCTATCTGGTGTTTTTCAGTCCAAAAACTGGTGCAGCCCTGTGCGCACGATGTATGAGCAGATGAACTCCATAATTAAGCGCATTATAAAGCTGCCGGGCCCTTAGTAAATACGCCTAAGAAGCTGCGGCGAGTCAAAAACCACACCAAAGGTAATCTACACGTTTATGAACTCAATATGCAAATCCAGGTGCATAACTGCTGGAACAGGTAGAGCACTTTTAAAAAGTGGTTTACCTGAGCCAGAAGTGGCTCTATTGTAGCAAGAAAGCGCTAAATCTATGACCCACAGAAGAACAGGTTCATAGATTCAGGCGCATTATACGCTACTAATGCGCGCAAAAAAATTGGCACCTGGGCGCCAAAAAATCATACATGTCGCCCTTTGTATCTGAGACACACAAACCGTCCTTTTAGAGCAATAGGCATTATTAAAATGAAAAAGTCACACCAGCAGGAGAAGAGTCCTCTCCAGTGTCAACCCTTCTTCTTTCTTAAACTGAAAGGACCTAAAAGGTCTTAGCACTGAAGAAACCCACCAAACTGGTTATCCATTTTAGCTTAAATACAAGAGTGGGATTTATATCTGTTTAATGTATCGGGAAATACAAATTTTGGTGGTTTTTTTGGGTCATTTCACATCCACCAAAAATTGGAATTAAAGGTGACCAAAAGTCGCATCCATGTCAAAATGGTATTGATAAAAACTACACTTCAGCCAGCAAAAAATGCATCGTCGACTCATGTCCACAGTTTGACAGAGTTGAAAAAATTTAATGGCGCAGAAAATGGTGCAAATTTAAGATTTACTAAAGTATAATGAAAACACTACATGTTTGGTATTGCTGGAATTGTACCAACCTGTAGAATACAGATAACAAATTATTTATACCAAAGAGTGAACGCCGTAAAAGCAAAACCCCTGCAAACATGGCGCAAGTACAATTCTTTTCACATTTCACCCAACTTCAATTTTTTTCCGGTTTCCCAGTACCTCACATGGGACATATGTCTATGTAGATGGAAAAATAAAGAAGTTATGGCTCTTCGAAGGCGAGGTGGAAATAAACAAAGAGCCAAAATTACCGGCTGTTAGGAAGGGGTTAGATAGCCTTGAAACAGGACTAGGGATTTAAAGTCAAGCCAGTAATTTATCCTAATGGTGAAACCCATTCCCAGGAGCTATAGCTGTAACTTCAATTGGAAAGTATCTTTCAGGATGACCAAGCCTAACCTATTTCTCAAAAGGCATGGACCATGGTGGTAAAGTCTGGCACTAGGATTCCTAGAGTGATCAGTGAAGTCATCACCTGCATTTGTAACTCCTAATATGTAGGATGTGTTATTCCTGTGTATGGAATGTTGGACTGAGCTTCCCTGGGATTATCCTATAGCTATGGACAACATGTCATGTGTGAACACTAATATTTATATACCCAACAACTCTCCAAAGTCAGGTTTAGACTGTATTGTCTTCTGTTGGTTCGAACAGCACCTATTATGAAAGAGCCCCACTCTTGTGTCCGAATATTGGCCTAATGGAGGAGTCTCATCCACCTTTTGTTAGTCAATCCAACCAGATGTTTATGTTATGTCTGTTGTGATGCCCTTTTTGGTAAAAATATCTATGTTTATATACAGTGTCGGACTAGGGTGCCTGGGACCCACCAGTGGAGTTGATTCTTGGGACCCACCATTCTAAGTTGATTCTTGGGAGCCACCATATAGAGATGATTCTTGTGGCCCGCACCAGTGAGTTTTTCTTGGGACCTACTAGGGATATTGATACTTTAGGGGCCACACCAGTGGTTTTGTCTTCTTGGGTCCACCAAGTGGGGAGTGATTCTTGAGGGCCCACCAGTGGAGTTGATTCTTGGGGCCCGAACCGTGGAGTTGATTCTGACCCACCAGTATAGATGATTCTTGGGGCACCATTGAGATGATTCTTGGTCCCCACCTAGTGGAGTTGTTTTCTTAGGCCCACTATGTAGTTGATTCTTGGGGCACACAGTGGTTTGTTTCCTGGGCCCACCATGATTGATTCTTGAGGCCCACCATTGGATTTATTCTTGGAGTCCCACAGTTGCGTTTGATTCTTGGACCCACCAGTAGAGTTGATATCTTGAGCCCACCATTGGAGAGTGATTCTTGGAGCCACCATGAGTGTGTTCTCTGGGGCCACTATTGGAAAAGATGATTCTTGGGGCAACAACCAATGGAGTTGTTTCCTTGTGGGCCACCAGTGGAATGATTCTTGAGGCCCACCATTGGAGTTGATCTTGGGGCCCACCAGTTAGATGATTCTGGCGCCCACCCATGAGTAGATTTGTGTGCAAAAACACCAGTGTGTTTAATTCTTATGGCCCACCAATGGAGTTGATTCTGGGGGCCTACCAATGGAATGGATTCTTGGAGCCCACCAATGGAGTTGATTCTTGGGGCCCACCAGTAGAGTTGATTCTTGAGGCCCACCAGTGGAGATAATTTTTCGGGCCCGTACAGCTACTGTAAATGACTGCATATACTGTACATGCCTCTTGCTTTCTGCCTCTCTATCTCTGCCTTTCTGCTTGAAAATCAGACCCAGGCCTGCGATTCTCAGTCGGTAACCTGGCCTAGGGGCTATGCCCAAGCCAGATGCAAACGGGTTTCTGCTTCTTCACCTGTAGTAAATGTCAGAGCCTGTTCAAAAAGGTCATACTGTGCTCCTTTGGAATTACTATGTTCCATTTCAGTATATTATCTCTAGTAGCGTAAACATTAGTGCATTTGTATACCTTGCCCATACTTTACTGAGGCTCTGCTCCTGCTGTAAACTGAAAATGCTACATTCAACAAGTAGGAAGGTCAGCCTGCCTTTATCTGTTACGTACAATCTGGGATGAACAGTTATAATTTTTACCTTGCGTCCCTTTTTGGCCTCGTTTCACACGGCTTATTTCAGAACTATTTACAACGGATTTCCGATTGTAAATACGTTCTGAAAATCAGTTAGAAAAACAGTTGCACATAAGTGCCACTAGTTGGCACTATTTGTAACAGAATTCCCGACGGATTCACCATCTACAATCATTGTAGGCTGGTGAATCGCGACCGGAAAGAATTGACATGTCAATTGATTTTTCCGTCCGGAATGCCGTCGTCAATCCGCGCGGCAATCCGGAACCGGAGTTTTTGCGTTCCGTTGAACGACTAGCTATTTTCTATTGAAATCAATAGAAAATAGGCTGTGACTTATTTCGACGGAATTGCCACGGATTAATTCCTCGGCAAATCCGTCCGAAAATAAGCCGTGTGAACGAGCTTTAAAGTATTTTCTCACCAACGACAATTTTACAGAGACACAAACACTTCAGTCTCCCACTTCCTGTTTTAGGCTGTGGGTGGTCCATAGCAGTGCAGGCATATAGTACAGGCCATGTTTTTCCAAGCTGAGTTCCTTTATACAGTGACCACAAGAGCAGGATGTTTGTATATTGTAGTGCACAAGCTACAGAGCTCTAAAGCGTTAACTTGTTCAGCAAGTAATGCATACAACAAAGGACAATACTTTTACTCCAAAAACACCTGCAATTTTTTGGGCCATATTCACCTCAATGGCTGGACCTGACTGAACCCAGAAGCTGGCAGCTCTAGCCTTTATGCTACCTGGGAAAAATCAACAGGTGCAGCCAATTGCTGAGCTGCAGCTCACACACCCCACTAATAGGGGAACAATTAGATGATAAAAAACTGCACTTTAACTTAATACCTGTTCACACAGCATGAAAAATAAGCCACAGTTAATTCAATGTGGGAGATTGCACTAATGCAAAAGATTACCAATAAAACAACCAATCACATACCCTCATGCATGAGGGGGTGTTGCTGTAACTACATTTGCATATAAATAAGGCAGAAGGTGGCCATAAATACAGATACGTGTGGTGCACCATGCAGGCTTACAACCTATTAGTGACCCCCATACTATTAGATTATGCGGGGCTCCCAGCACTTTTCTGGGTGTCAAAACATGTCACAAGTAATGTAAACAAGCTCCATATTTTAAAAATAAGGAATGAGCAGGTATGATGTCATCCCGACCGCCCGCTTCAAGCCTGTAGAGTGCAAATAAGAGTGGCTGGTAACCAGGGAGATGTGTACAGAGATAAGACAAGATCTGCTCCTAACTCTGAAAAGAAGCAAAATCAGGAAAGCAATGTATTTGGTAATAACTTTTATTTACCTTAGCCTACATCTTTAACGGTAATCAATGAAACGAGAATAACCCCTTTAATGAATTAATAAAGAAGTTTTATATGCTCTCCTAACCGTGGAATGTGGGATGCAGGATACAGAACCCGCAGTTATTGTATCAGGCTCGTCAGTTCTGCTGCGGTTTGCTTTACTAGTACAACATGAGTTGTAAGAAAGCAGAGAAGTGGCTGTGTTGGGAGAAAGAAGTAAAGGATGTTAGGACTCAATGGAGTAGAGCCTGACAGATACAAAGGCATGATGGGAAAGAGCTGAGAAGCTCAAGTGCCTCTGTTGTATGGTAACACATCCTCAATTTGCGCTGTTGACCCACTGGGCTTGGAAAGCGAGAAGGGATAATTTAGCCAAGCGCCAGCATCACTCAGCTGTATACAGTCGTTCGGGGTTTTGCCCCTCGTCAGTACAGAGCATAGCAATCTTTGCTTGGCTAGAGGAGCAATGAGTGGCTCAGAAAGGGAAGATCTCTCCTTAGGCGTGTAGTATACCAGAAGATCTATGGGAATGACATGCAGAGCCCTAAAGCATCGCTAGGTCCTATGATTCTGGAGACTAAGGCAAAGCAAACAGGTTGACATGGTTTTCATTGCAAGACATCTTTGAGATTTAGCATTTTGAAAGGAGAGAGATGGGCTGCCAGGTTCAAAGTCATCCTCAGTCTTGTTTCTGCTTTTTATTTCTTGAATGGTCACAGTCTGTATATGTACAGGAGGAGGTGAAGCTAGATTTCATGTTCATTTACTTTTCTTGTATAGCTGTACTTTTGGCTGTTCATGTTTTAGTTCAAAGACCGCACACTGAACAAATCAATCATCTGTCATGGAATAGATAGTTCTGCTTGCGATCATTAATAAAATTTGTTACTTCTTTGCCAATTAAAGTTAAGATAGTAGGCAACATGTATATATTGATGAACTTCATTAAAGGGATATGTTCATCAAAATTTACATGTTATCTCCACAGTTTTATGTTCAACCCATTTTTAAGAATTTTTTGGATTAAGATAAGTTTTTAATTTTCCATATCAGCTTCAACATTTTTTAATAATTATTAATTCCTGCAGTTTTTCACTTTGGCCACTGAAAGATTTCTCAGTTTCTTGCTCATTAATCATCTCAAAAGAGGTCCAAACTGAAAGACACCAGTGGTGAATAGATAACACAGGATCCCCCAGTCACAAGAAGGAATAGTCACAGTTCACGATCCTTTCACCTCCCTGCACAGTGACTTCTTCCAGGTCACATAGCCTGACTATAAACTCTCCTATCAGAAGTAATGGGACTGAGTCAGTCTTAAAGGGGTTGTCTCACGTTACATTGATTTTTGGTCCTGTTTTTACGTTGCTAAGATAGTTAGTAAAAACAAGAAAATCATAGAGCGCTCGTGGAAAGAAGAAAGGTAACCAGACACTGGGTTATAGTTGTTAACCACTATATTAGTGCGTCTTTTATATTAAGTAAAATAACGTCAAACAACGCTTTACGCAGACAGCTGTCCCACTCTCTCCAGGTCATACTGAACAGTTAAGGTACAAATCTGTTTTCATGGTTTCATTATTTGAATTCAGGGCGTGTTTAACTGGTTCCACAGGCTCAGTAGAAGCCAGGTCCAGTAGCTATAGCACATGCTGGCAGCCTATCAGAGAGACAGAACAGGTCCAGTAGAGCTGATGCTGCCCATTACAACAGGGGATATCTCAGAATAGGAGGTAAGTAATGTTAATGAACACAAAGTGACTTGTTTTTTGGCAGGAATTGTTAACAAAAAAGCCATCCTTGTATGAGACCACCCCCTTTAAGTCTCTATGGTTCAAGAAGCTACTGTAAGAGCAACTCTACTGACTAGCTGGTTAAGCAGTGCAAACAAGGCCTAGTGGCCAAAAGATGAAAACTGCACAAACTTAAGAATGTTACAAAATTTAAAAAGTGATATGAAATTAAAAAAAAAAAAAAAACAACCAAAAATCCCCAAAAAATGTGTTTAACAAAAGAACTGGGACTTAACAATGACTCATTTTTTGAATGACACAGTCCCTATTATAAATATTGAGTTTGTATTCTTGTTCACTGTCCCTCTACATCAGGGTTGGGGAACCTTATCTCTGCTGCGGACCATTTGGATATTCCTAACATCATTTGCGGACTTTACAAAGCAATCACCCTCCTCTCCATCTAGCACCCTACGGCTGTGTCCACACAGCAAAGAACAAGTACTCGTTGGACTCTGAATCAGAATCCGATGAGTATTTGAATAATATTTTACACTCGTTTTTTGTTGCATTTTTTGGCGTGGTTTTAGGATTTGGCCATCCCATTGAATTAAATAGTAAATAACCTGCCGTTTTCCAAGTGAAATACTGCAGATTATTGAACATGTACCGACTTTTTTAAAAAAGTTTTTAAATCCGACCTCAGAAAATTTGAGCTGTGTTGACTACAGGTCGGATTTAGTTTTTTCTATTGAGAACTATGGGGTTGATTTTGCAGTTGGATTTTGACGTTTTTCAAATACCAAAACCATGCTGTATAGACGGCACCTACCTCTGCATGCTGCTGATGATCGTAGGTTAAATGCTTCCATCATGCGAACCTCCCATGCAAGCCTCCAAGACTTCACCCATGCACGCTACCCCACACGATCAGGCACACTCAAAACCCTCACAGTTTTAAAGGGAATGTGTCATCAAAAAAATGTGTCATTGTTTAAGTTCCATTTTTATGTTAAATTATTTATTAGGACATTTGGTGTTTTTTTTTTTATTTTTTATAATCAACATTCAATATTTTATAATAAATTCGTTAAGTCTTGCAGTTCTCAATTTGGCCACTAGGCCTTGTTTACACTGCTTTAACAGCAGTCAGAGAGATGCTTTACAGTAGCTTCATGCACATAGAAGACTTAAGACTGACTCAGTCCCACTGACTTCTATAGGAGAGTTTTCTAGTCATGCTCTGTGACCTGGGAAGAAGTTACTGTGCAGGGAGGTGAAAGGGTGAACTGTGACTATCTCCTCTTGTGACTGGTGGATCCTGTGTTATCTATTCACACTGGTGTCTCCTTTCAGTTTGACCCTCTTTGTGCTGATAATGAGCAGACAACTGAGAATCTTTCTGAACAGAACAGGAAGTGTCAGACAATTATAAGGCTTAGTGGCCAAAGTGAAAACTGCAGGACTTAAGAATTATTAAAAAATATTGAAAGTGATATGGAAAATTTAAAAAAAATATAACCAAAAATTCTCAAAAAATGTGTTGAACATAAAAATGTGAGTTAAACAATAAATCAGTTTTGATGACACATTCTCTTTAAGCGTGCCCTGAGAATACATCTTCTGAGGCAGGCCTACCAAGATCCCTAAGTACATCCCCCCGCCCCTCTGACAATTTATATGAAATGGGCCTGAGGCTCTAGTCCCTCCAGGCTGTGACGTCCATGCCTCTCCCTCCGTGTAGTAACAAATTAAGGTAGAATCAACATGGACTAGAGCTGGTTCTGAAGACCAGTGCATGCACAGTTGCACATCGGGAAGGTCCAGCTTAAATGAGCTCTGCGCATGCGCTGGTCTCTGAAGCTCCTGGCACTTGGCTGACTATGGGCATCAAGTACAAGGCTGAGTCTAACGATTTTGTGGGCCAGCTGTTACCCACTACTGCTCTACAGTAACTGAAATATATAGAAAATATAGGCATTCAAGTACAAAATTTACTTTCCAACCTTTCTGAAGCCATGAATGTAATTAATAAAAAAAATTAAATATTTGATTTAGCAAAAGAGACGTCATATGAAATTGCAAATTAAATTTAATGCTGATAAATGTAAGAAAAAAATACAGAATTATGTACTAAACAGAATGATACTAGGTAATGAGTTTTGGGGATAATGGCAGTTTTAAATTTACCAACCAAGGCCAGGCAGCTGCTGCCGAAGCAAATTAAGTCATGGGTTGCATTAAAAGATGCATAGATACTCTTGGCAAAACCTAATTTTGCCTCTATACAAATCACTTGTGAGGTCACACATGGAATATTGTATAGTGTTTTGGACACAAGTGTACAAGAAGGACAGGTTATTAAAGCTAGTCTTATTCCTCTAATATGGGACAATTTCTTCAACCTCAGAGTTTTTTTTCTGTGTCAGCAGGAGTGCCTGGGGACCACCAATAGAATTGGTTCTTGGGGACCACCAATGGGGTTGATTCTTGGGGCCCACCAGTGGAGTTGATTACTAGGGCCTAGTGCAGTGGAGCTGATTATTGGGGCCCACCTGTTGAGTGGATTCTTTGGGCCTACCAGTGGAGTTGATTACTAGGGCCCAGTCCAGTGGAGCTGATTATTGTGGCCCACCCGTTGAGTGGATTATTTGGGCCCACCAGTGGAGTTGCTTCTTTTGGCCCACAAATGAAGTTGATTTGTTGGGCTCACCAGTTGAGTAGATTTGTTGGGCCCACCAGTGGAGTTGATTCTTAGGGCCCACCAGTGGAGTTGATTCTTGGGGCCCAGCAGTGGAGTTGATTCATTGGACTCACCAGTGGAGTTGATTCTTGGGGCCCAGCAGTGGAGTTGATTCATTGGACTCACCAGTTGAGTAGATTTGTTGGGCCCACCAGTGGAGTTGATTCTTAGGGCCCACCAGTGGAGTTGATTCTTGGGGCCCACCAGTGGAGTTGATTCTTGGGGCCCACCAGTGGAGTTGATTCTTGAGGCTCATCAGTGGAGTTGATTCTTGGGGCCCACCAGTGGAGTTGATTCATTGGACACACCAGTTGAGTAGATTCGATGGGCCCCCCAGTGGAGTTGATTCGTAGGGCCCCCCCGGTGGAGTTGATTATTTGGGCCAACCAGAGGAGTTAATTCTTGGGGCTCATCAGTGGAGTTGATTCTTGGGGCCCACCAGTTGGGTAGATTCCTCGGGCCCACCAGTGGAGATGATTATTTTGGCCCATTATTCAGTGATTGTACATGACTGCACATACTATAAATGCTTTCTGCCTCTCTTTTTCTGCCCCTGGCTCCCTTGTGGGCAAGCCCTAGCCTGAGTTTATGCTTTCCTATGAATCAACTTGTAGGGATTTAGGTTGGGTTTAATGTTTTTTTTTCAACCTTATTAACTCTGTAACTTTATAAATATGTCAAAAGGAGAGGCTTGCTTTCCAGTGTATACCCTATTTCTCTACCTGTACTAAATGGTTCTTTCTAAATTTACAAAAACCTCTTCTTATGATGAGGTGGGTTCAAATGTGGCCGGTATAGTTGTATGATATTTATGGTGTCCTTAAGTAGAAGAATCAAATGTATCTACCAAAAACAAACAATGTGTAGAACTTGAACATAGTGATTCATATCCGGCAATGGCAAGTGACAAATAACCCATATGTGATAAGTAGACATTAACCGCGTATTATCTCCATATCGATGTCTTTCACCATTTGTGGTGTAAATTGGAAAAACATACATATTACAGAAAACAGAACTCAACATGTTGTCAAGTTTAATATATTGAATCACAAGCCGCATATTGGTCTTATACCCACGTAAAAAGACCTATTTGGTGTGCCAAATGTTGAGAAGTCTATACTATAGAAAATTTTACTATACGTGATATCAAATTTATTATATGTCAGTGGTGTAGCTAGCGGGAGTTGTCCAGACCACTGGGAGAGTTGGCAAGTCTCTTGGGCACTGTATACGGCGCTCATATGGTGTGTACTCAGCAGCTATGGCCGCACCACTTGCAGCGAGAGTTGGCTGTAAAGCTGGATCAGTAGCGTCCGTGGCATCTTGGTGGTTAAAGGGGTTTTAGCGTTTCATCATTTGGCAGCCGTTTATACTGGTTGCTAAGCAGAGCTTATGAAATGGAGGGGCGTGTTTCTCCTCCCAGCAGAGAGTATCTTCTCTCTCTGTAGACACGCCCCAAAGTGTGCACGTGAGAATTCATTCTGTGTGAGAAGGGGGGGAGAGGTTCTCAGCTGTCAGAGACTAAGGAATCATTGGAAGTGAAACGCTAAGTATAATTCAATAGTGTATATCTACATTTCTCGCTCGCTCTACATATTTTGTAACTAGAATGGGCATTTGACATTCAGGACTCTAAGAAAGATGGGTGATTTTTTTTTTCTCTGTCTTTCTCTTTCATACACAGTGATATATCCTGCAGATTATTACACCTCTAACCTCTAGAGATCTGCAGAACAAAACCTTTCTCTGTTTGTGTTTACATGGGACTACACAAGATCTCTCTCTCTGCTGCAGGACCACTGATCGCTGTCAGTGAACGCAGCAAACCCCGCACTGCACACGTCGACTGATTGCTGTCAGTGAACGCAGCAAACCCCGCAAAGCACACGTCGACTGATTGCTGTCAGTGAACGCAGCAAACCCCGCACCGCACACGGTGACTGATTGCTGTCAGTGAACAAACGCAGCAAACCCCGCACCGCACACGGTGACTGATTGCTGTCAGTGAACGCAAACCCCGCCTCTCTCTCTCTTTCTTGACCGTAGCTCTCTCCTCGCCAGAGCTTCTCTCTCCTCTCTCAGGGACTGGAGCTCTCTCTCACTTCCAAGATTAACAAATGGCCATTGTCTTACCATAGCATTGCTATGAAACCCAAGGGCCTACAAGCTTAGTTTTTCATCCCCACCTGTTCAACTATGATCTTTGAAATGAGAAAACCCATTTAACACAGGAAGGGGGTTCCCTTTGTCACCCATGGGAACCCCTGCAACATGGTAGCAGGGAGTCCATGGTTGCAAAATAATAGCCTCAGGGAATACGACATACAGCTTTTTATTTAAAGTGGTTGTCTCGCTACAATGATTGGGTTTTAATTTAAAAAGATCTTTAAAAAACAAGCAGCTTTGCAATATTTGTTCATTACAAATGTCCTACTGATTTTGAGTTATCCTGTTTGTAGTAGTACTCAGCTTCTCAAATCTCTATAGCAGCTGCCCTGTTGATCTTTATCTCACGGGCTGTCAGGTCTGATGACTCATCACCTTCAGAATACCGGTCAGGCACAGAGCCCTCCTGCCAAAATTGCTTCTGTGTGGAGGGAGGGGAGGGCTCTGGCTTCTGTGTCTGTGCTGCCTGGATTAACCCTGTGTGTGCCTGCTTCCTCCTTTTCTTTTACACAGATTGAGGAGAGCAGAGGTGAGGCTGACAGCAGTGCCCCTGTGTGTTACTTAATCATGATGTGTCTGTGGAGCTCTGACTATACTAATAAAAACAGATCAGGGAGGTTTGGGTGAATGCTTCATCCCTTGCTGTATTAGTGACAATTGTGATTATATAACATTTCCCCAGCTGCCCTTTTTGTCTGTTCGACAGGATTGTTTGTTGCTGGAGATGTGGAGATTTGTATGCTAAGCAGGGGGTATAGGAACACTTACATCCCCCTGCTCTGCTATTAGCAATCACAGCTTCACAGAACTCTCCACACTCATAGATCAGCCCTCTCTCTGCTGTCTCTGTGGAGCTGACAATACAGCTGATCTAGCAGCAAGAGCCTGCAGCAGACCTAGGCAGGCACACACAGGGTTAAATCTGGCAGCAAACTCCCTCGCCCTCCCCCTGCTGTATAGAAGTTATACAGGAGAGCTGTCTGTGTGCTGAGGGAAGGGGGGAAGAGGGAGGAGAAGAGGCAGACAAGAAGCACGCCCCTGAATTCAAAAATCCTTTGCTCCTTTGCCTTTGAAGCAGGCTGAAAGTTTGTAATGAGACAACTCATTTAACTCTGTCACAAACAGGTTGTAATAGGCTCCTGTCACATACAGCATAATATCATACAGTAATGTATGGCTAAGTATTATAAAGGCAATCAAGCGATCACATAGTCTGGTCCCATGTTAGGACTAAAAAAAAGTAAAAAGCAAACAATAAATGTTTAAAAAAATAAAAAAATATAAAAAACAAAATACAAAATCCCTAATTTTCCAATAAAAACACACTTTATTTAACCCCTTCCTGACACTGGAAATACCATAAGCCTTGTGCAGGACGGTGCTCCCACAAATGGACATATGGGTACGTCCAGAAGATTGTGCGGACTCTAATTGGAGCATAAGGCCAGCTCTAAATTACAGCTGGCCCCGTGCTCGGTCCACCAGAACCAGAGTTCACTCCAGTCGCGGCAGTTTCACCCCTTGGATGCTGCGGTCAGTCGTGACCACGACAGCTAAGTGGAAGACAGAAGGAAGGAGCTCCCTCTATCTGCATCATCTCCCTCCTCTGCTGCAGCATGATCATGGGGTGCCGATATTCTCCCTAGAAACTTTGAGGCTAAAGGGGTTGTTCACATGGCGTTTTTGGATCTGATTTCGAGTGTGAGTCTTACAATAGCTACCTATTTATCTATTTCTCATATCTAACAACTATCTATCTATCTATCTATCTCATAACTATCTATCGTATAACTATCTATCTATCTCATAACTATCTATCGTATAACTATCTATCTATCTATCTCATAACTATCTATCGTATAACTATCTATCTATCTATCTATCTCATATCTATCTATCTATCTTATTTGCGCCGTATTTGCGCTGCAGTATGGCTCCAATCCGACCCAGTAACTACGGTAATCCACAGATCTCATAGAGAACAGTGGATTCCGTCGCTCCTCCCCGCTCGGCGAATCCGCCACGGGGGGAGAAAGTGACATGCACATTATTTACGGCGCGTACGCGCTGTAAATAATGCATTGTCTATGGGGCCGGCGGGCAGCTCCCCCGACGTGCCCCCCGCCCCGCCCCCGGCCCCGCCCCTGATTCAAGCCGTATTGCGGGCGGGATCCGTCCCGCAAATACGCTTTGAATAAGCCGTGTGAACCGGGCCTTAAAATGTTTTGGTTCCGTTGTTTCATGAGACTCTGCTCTGACTAATGGCATAATTTGATAATGGTGACATAACATTTAAAGGGGTGTTTCTAAAAGTAATGTTAAATGGGGAAAGGGTGAGAGACAATTAGAAAAAAGGGCCTACCAACCTTCTAGTCCCCCACGACTGCCATTAGGTAGCGCCTGGGAATCCACTCCTCTTCACTGCCTTGCTGCGGGCCGTCCATCAGATAGGGCCCCATAGTAAGCATGAGTCATTGCTGTTTGATGGCACACCGCACAGAAAGTGAAGAGGAGCCCATTCAGGGGCGCTACAGGGGCGCTACTTTTGCCTAATTTAACAATAACTTTATGAAAACTGGAACACCGCCTTTGATGTATAAGTTAATCTTAACAAGCAATTCACTTCTTATCTCATTGGTGAATACTTTCTTGTATACAGGTGAACGGAAATTGCTCTTGAAGACCCACAGAGCTGTAACTTGCTTCAAGACAAACTTTTTCTAAATCCAGCGCCAAAGGAGTGGCAAACTTTGGTCAATAAAATCTTTATTCCATAGGTTGAAAGATAACAAAACAAACTGCATTGATAACAGCAACGTGTTTTAGGTACAGTGCCCTTATTCGTTGCTGGAATAAATGCAGTACGCCCGAAACGCGTTGTTGTTGTCACTTGTGCAGCCTTGGCAGATTATTGTTATTTATTTTAAAGCGTCATTAATTCCAGGGCGCTGTACATTCGAGGGAGGTTACATAAGACTGAATTAATTACAATGGCAGCACTAATTGACTAACAACTGGTACAGAGGGAGAGAACTTACAATCTACAAGGAAGGAGGAAAGAGACAGAAGGTGAGGGACAGACATGTTTGTGCAATTTAGTGTTATGGTAGGTTATAGGCTATCCTGTAGAGATGGGTTTTCACATTGGCTAGTGAAAGTGGAGGAGAGTCTGATGTGTTGGGGTAAGGGTTCCAGAGTATGGGGCAAGCACGGGAGAAGTCTTGGAGACAGTTCTCTGAGGAGCTGACACAAGGAGAGTAGAGAAGAAGGTCCTGTGAGGAGCAGAGATTGCGTGAGAGGAGGTATCTGGATATTAAGGTATGGGGGATAGGTTATGGAGAGCCTTGTGGGTCATGATTAATAACTTGAACTGAATTTGCTGGGTGATGGGTAGCCAGTGTAGGGATTGGCAGAGGGGAGAGATCCGTAAGATATTCTATAAAAATATCTAATAGGTTTGAGACTCCAGAGAGAAGTATGTGTCGGAGAGGTGGCCATACATGTGTGCTGTTCTCTCGATTGTAGTTGTTAAAAAGGCATTTCTGTAATCCCCAAAAATTACATTGAAAGTAAAAGCCACATACCGAACAGAGGACCCTCATTCTGATCTCTGGCAGTCTCTGGAGTGGATCTAAGATCTCTCAGTCATTTTTGGTATTAATAATTAATGCGCCATAATGGTATCAGATGGGTAAAAAGCCTTTAAGGTTTACTCGGGCCACTGGAAGAGGTACAATATGAAAGTGTGGCCAAGAAAAGATTGTGCACCCTTGAATTAAAGGGGTTGTCTCATCTTACTGTTTCATAGAGCAAAGCAGCATTCTTTCATTCATGCTTCCTGTCACTTCCTGATCAAGCTGTCTGTAATTAGCATATGAGCTCCATGTATTCAGACTTCTGCTAATTAGTCTAGATTAGATAAATCTCCTGCTCTGAGGTCCAGAGAAGCTTCAGAGCTAAAGTAAACAGTAGTAATCAGTGTCTTTTGTCTGAAAGATCAGATAACACACAAGCTCTCAAGCTGCCTTCAGTTCTGTGCCTTGACCTGTGTGATGACCTCACTCCCTGCTTTCAGATAAGACAAATAGCAGCAGGAAAGCAAACAACAGGTAGGTCACTAGAGAAACCTGAAAGCCCTCAGAAGGTGAAAAAAATCATTTGTAGCTCCTCAACAAAAAAAATTAACAAAGCAATATATTTGAAAAATTTCTTCATTTAGTGTTCCCTACATGTTGAAAGCTAATGTTTGTAGTGAGACAACCCCTTTAAGGATTTCAGGCAGACATTTTCTGAAGAACTTGGTCTATAAAGGTTGTCATCTTCCACAACAAACAACTGACTGATCTATGCCATGGTGTGTGCTCTAGTTTGATAGGATACAGATCCGCTGTTTGGCACAAACCATTGTTGAGACTTCTGAACAATTTCTCCACAGATATCTGCCATTAGTCGACATCTAAAAAAGGAAAAAAAATAGAGGTGCAACCTTGAGTAGTATGTACAGGATAGATGGAAGATTATATGCATGTGTCTATACATCATACAATAATCTCCCAAAAAATAATGGTGAAATAGAGGTGCTAAAATTTTGGGGCATCTGTGTGAAAAAGCTAGGGGAAAGAAAGGGCGATCTGGATGTAGTTTAGTTGCAGGAAGAGGCAAGATGGATACACAGACTCAATACATTGAACCCCAAAGGCCTAAATGAAGGCTTTTCATTTTCAGCATTTATTTAACCTCTTACCGCCGGAGACAGTTTTGGCCTCTCTGACAGAGCCCCATTTTTTAAATCTGGCATGTGTCACTTTATTTGAGAATAACTTTTTGACACTTTAACCTATCCATGTGATTCAGAGACGTTTTCTCGTGACACATTGTGCTCTAAGATAGTAATATATTTTGGTACAAAAAATGCTTTTTATATTTGTGAAAAATATCAAAGTATCGTGAAAAATTTGAAAAATTTACCAATTTCAAACTTCAAAAAGTTCTGCATATAAGACAGACAGTTATTCCACTCAAAATAGCTTATAACTAGCATCTACCATATGTCTACTGTAGTTTGGCATAATTTTTTAAAATGTCTTTTTTTTTTTACGACGTTAGCGGGCTTAGAAATTTAGTAGTAATTTTCAAATTTTCAAGAAAATTTGCAATATACATTTTTTTAGGGACCAGTCCAGTTCTAACGTGACTTTGATTGGCCTGTATGTTAGATACCCCCATAAATGACCTAATCTAAGAAACTACACCCTTAAAGTATTCAAAACCGCATTTAGGAAGTTTATTAACACATTAGGTGTTTAACAGGAATTAAAGCAAGTGGAAGTGAAATTTCAAAATTTCACTTTTTTTGCAGATTTTCAATTTTTATACATTATTCACAAGAATACGGTAAATGTGATCAGGTAAATGCAACTTAAAATTGATTCCCCAGATTCTGCCGTTTTCAGAGATATCGCATATGTGGCCCTAGTGCATTATTTGGCTCAACCACAAGCCCCAGAATAGGAGGAGCACCTACTGGACTCTGGGGTCTCATTTTCATTACGATTTTATTTAGGCACCATTTCAGGTTTGCGGACACCATAAGGTGCTAAAACTTAATAAACTCCCCTAAAAATACCCCAAATTGGAAACTACACCCCTTAAGGAATATATACAGGGGTGTAGTGAGCATATCGACCCCACAGGTGTGTCACAAAAAAATTTTTAGCGTTAGGCTGTGAAAATTAAAAAAAAAAAATTTAATTTTCCAATAATCTGCAATTTTAGCTTAAAATGTTTCATATTTACAAGGCATCCTGGTAAAAAAGGACCCAAAACTTTGTTACGCAATTTTTTCCAAGTTCGGCAATACCCTACATGTGGGTGTAAACTGCTGTTTGGGCGCATGGCAGGGCGTATAAGGGAGGGAGTGTTATTTGGCTTTTGGAGCGCAGATTTTGGTGGGACCATGTCGCATTTACAAAGCCCCCAAAGTACCAGAACAGGTGAATCCTTCCAGAAGTCGCCCCATTTTGGATTCAGCACGCCTCATAGATCTCCTCTAGGGGTGTATTGTACATTTTGGGCGCACAGGTGTTCCAAAGTTTTCATTTTTG
Organism: Phyllomedusa bahiana; assembly: GCA_025379985.1. NCBI lineage: Eukaryota > Metazoa > Chordata > Amphibia > Anura > Hylidae > Phyllomedusa > Phyllomedusa bahiana. The sequence goes on along the minus strand of JAODAL010027093.1, from coordinate 30,100 downwards.
CATTGGGCTATGAAAATGAAGGGAAAACGCAATTCCGCCATTGTTTTTTGGGCTTCAATTTTACATCGTTCGCCGTGCAATATAAATGACAGGATATCTTTACTATGGTGGTTGGTACAATTGTGATGATATAGATTTTATATAGTTTTTTATGTTTTATTACTTTTACACAATAGTTTTTATGTTGTCCTGTTCTGATAGCCATAACGTTTTAAGTTTTCTGTATACGGAGCTGATTATGGGCTTGTTTTTTGTGGGATGAGTTGACGTTTTTATTAGTACCATTATGGGGGGCATATGCCGTTTTGATCACTTTTTTATTAAGGTTTTGTGAGGCATTTTGAACAAAATACAGCATCCGGGGAGTCCGGTAAGAGACCGGCGAGCGGCATCTCCGCCGCTTGCTGCGCCGGATCGGATCGGAGGCAGAGGGAGCTCCTTCCTCCTGCCTGCGGCTTCATTACCGCAGCCTGTCATGGCTGCGATAATGAAGCGTTAATCACCCGCGGCCGGAGCTCACTCCGGCCGGGGGTGATGCGGCATGAAGTCAGCGGTAATTTACCGCTGGTTCCATGTCGCAATCGTGCGCGGCTCGCCTGCAAGCCCGCACAATCGCCAGGACGTATGCATACGTCCATTTGCGGGAAGTCACTTCCCGCTAGGGCGTATGCATACGTCCAATGTCGGGAAGGGGTTAATCTTGCTGATTCCCAATATAATTTTTGAAGAAACATCATATATGTGATTAAGTCCGGTCAGTGGTCCATAGCACGGTTGAATACATGACTATAGCATACCTCCCAACTGTCCCTATTTTGGAGGGACAGTCCCTATTTTTGACCCTTGTCCCTCTGTCCCTCTTAGCTCTATAAATGTCCCTCTTTTTCATTTAGAAAACAGATTTGCGTCATTAAACTGAGTATCTTGCTTTAAAAAGTATCTGGTTGCTTCCTCGCTGTATATTACATAACAACTTACTTAATATTTTATCAACGGATACAAAGCAATCCTGAAAATGTCTCCCTTTTTGCCCGTCTAAAAAGTTGGCATGTATGTGTGGGGGCGTGATTAGAGGCGTGTCTTGGTGTGATGTCATGTTTTGGGTGTGGTTAGAGGCGTGGCCTGATGTGTCCCTCTTTGCACTCTCTAAAAGTTGGGAGGTATGCTATAGGAGCATCAGAGCTCACATAGGTTTTTTTTTTTTTCTTCTCTCCTCCCTCATCTCCCTCCTGCTTCTTCTGCCTCCACCTTGTCCCCCATTTTCCCTGTGTCTTGCAATGATGATGGGTATTGATCAGATGAGGCCACAGTTTCTATTTAACAAATTGGGATGTATGTGTATTGTTTCTGTGCATGAAGAGCTTGTTAGCAACTGAACTATAGAATATATACACTTATGTTGCTATGATGAGACGCAGTTCGGGAGTAGATTACCATCTATTCATGTATACATCTATTTAGGTATAGATTTATTGTTTCTACTCACTGCATAGATTTTGTGCTAATTTTACATACAATATATGCAATACACTGTATATAAACACAATAGAGCTCGAATGTATTAAGATTTCTGCATATTCCCATTGTAACGTGATGAATTAGGTGGCTAGCCGTGACCTGTAAGAGGGAATCTTTCATGGGGAAGGTGGGAGGTGAAGCTGCGGGAGGGAGAGCGGGCTAACCATAGGGCCTGTAGCTTTTTTAAAATGAATATGTATATTAGATACAGGGATTTACATAAGTCCCTAGTGGTAGGAATATTGAATTGAATGTATGTATGCTTTATTGTGTGAATGTAATTTATTCCCGAGTTGCGTCTCGTGGCTAGGTGTATGTATGCATTAGACGATTTGGTTGCAAATAAACTTTTATTCAATCAAAAAATTTATATTAGATACAGATGAGAGGTGGTTTATGGGAAGAGACTAAAACAATAATGTACAGTACAATGGAGTGTGTATTCCCAATGAATATGCATAGTTTCATTAAAATGAATATGTATATTAGATACAGAGGAAAAGTGGTTCATGGGAAAAGATTAAGATAATAGTGTACAGTACAATGGAGTATGTATTCCCAATGAATATGCATATCAGACATGGAGGAGAAGCAGTTCATGGGAGTTGATAAAGCTGGTAGTGTGCTGTGGAATGTAACATCTATTCTGCTTAGTCCGTTCTAGGTGAGCCACGCAGACACAATAATATAAGAGAAGTTGGACGGAAGTCCATCACAGTCAGGGCAGATATCTCCATTAATACAGCACGCAGGCGCGGGCAGCATGGTAAGATAGGGCACAAGCCCGCTATGGAGATGGTGAACGTGTCTGAGGAATGTTGTTTATGGGAGCATGGTGTCAGTATGCATGTAGGAGAGCAGAAGGGGGGAATGGGTTTTGAAGATTCTCTGATGGCTAATTAGTGAGCACCTGAATAGGATATAAAAGGAAATGAGCTACACCACATGTGACTGGACCTCTTACCCCTGATGAAGCCAGTTTAGCTGGTGAAACATGTTGGGGAGATCAGGCATGACATTTTAAATTGTGATTTCTCACCTCTGTCTACAAAGTATCACCCGCTGCAGAGGGTGTTACAAGGAAGCCTTATATGTTTTATGTCCATTAGATTAGGGATAACTGCCAAAGTAGGATGCTTGGGATCCCTTACTGGAGTAAGTAAATCATTGTATATATAAGGTTTTCCTGTTAGTAGGTAGAATTCCACCAGACTTGATAATGGAAAGGGAGTTATTCCTTCAGAAGTAGGAAGGGAAAAATTGAGAGGTTAGAAATCAGGTTTTTAAATAGTGTGTATAGAGGTTAAGTACATAATAAAAGTTACATTTTAGTGTTTTATAGATTGAGAACTGACAGAGTTGAAGTTTGCCTATGGCAAAATAGTAAATATAGTATACATCATACACTCACCTTGTAACATTGTGCAACATAAGGCACCATGTTCTAAAGGCACATCAAAAAGGGGTCAATAGCTCACCACCCGTCAGGTTTAAGCAGGCAGATAACAATGAATATCAGCAGTTGGCATCCATTCCATTTGTGTGATGAAAAAGCAGAAATTGGTCTAAATTGACCTTTTGAAGGTCTAAAATCTACTTTTATAAACTGTAAATTTTATGGTTACCGTCCCTTTAATGAAGATGTAAAAAAAATATAAACACCAAAATGCAACATGGTACATAAAAAAAATTTATTTCAGGATTACATGAAATTTTTGTGCACAGCACATTTGTATAAAAAATAAAATCATAACCTTTTAGAAATACATGACTGGATATTTCTGCTTACCTACAAATTTACAATCTTTGTCAGAAATTAGCACTACTCCAGAATGAGGTATATTTTATTGGTAAGAACATAATCAGTTTTATGTGTGCAAGAAATGTGGAATCGGAGACGATAATTATGGGGTTAACGTCAGTGTGTTAAGGGGACATTTTTTGACCCATAATGGTTTTCTACCATTACTCCACGTGTGATGGAAGTGGTTTTGTTGCCAAAATCGACAGTGATGATAATTCCACCTATGGCTACAAGGGTTAGGGAACCTCATGGACAATATTTATCTGTGTCCTCACCGGCGGTAGGTATTACTAACATATACTCTTATCCAAGTGAGCTGAAAATGGTTCACCCTTCTGGACCATCCTAAAGCGACCATGGACTAAAAGGACTCATGTGCATATTCACACCACACATGGAGAGGTCAATCTCATCCTAAACTATGAGGTGGTATTATTGGTGATGGGGCACAGCTGGGGTGGAAGTTATGACAGAAGGGATTATATGCTGCAAATATCTTTCTGGTTGTACAATTTTGATTTCTTTTGTGCTAATATAAATGTTCTACTAGGTTCAGAACAAATTCTGAGATATGTGTTGGACTGAGGTACCTGTGGTCCACCAGTGGAGTTGATATCTTGCAACCCACCAATGGAGTTTATTCTTGAGGTCCAATAGTGAAGTTGACTTTTGGGCTTACTAGTGGAGTTGATTTTGGGGCCAACCAATGGATTTGATTTTTGAGACACATCCTGCAGCTAATAACAGCTACATACTGCACTCTGCCTCTTGCTTTCTGCCTCTCTTTCTCTACCTTTCTACCAGAAAAGCAGCCACAGGCCTGCAATTCTTAGTGGCCCACCCTACGCAAGGGCCTTCTATGCCAAGGTGCCCACTCAGAGTTTTACCTGTACCCCTGTGGGTTAGCCCTAGTCTGGCAAGTACTACAACCAGTTGTGGTTCTCCAGTAGAAATAGATTGAGAAGCTGTGCTATAGAGTGAATATTGGCCTTCAGGAAATGTGTGAGTCTTGAGGTGGGTCTCACACCAAGATGGTGGCGGGCACATATAAACTTTCTGATGCCATCCTAATGAACTGTATTCAAGATTTACAGGCTCTGTCTCCCAAGTCTAGTAGCAGATCACCAACCTACTCTTTGGCCACCACTACTAGTTGTTTATAATCCAAACCAGGGATTTCCAACCAAAATGATGAAATATTGGCATTCTTAGGAACCTGGTGGGAAGTCTCTTAGAGCCATCAACAGAAAGACCTGTTACAGCTAAATTAGTGATATGATCCTTGAAGAGCTTCTCGAGAAAGGGAGCATTGTTTTATGGATTCCCCCCGTTAAAAAGTTTGAGAACTTGTCATAGCCATACTTCACTGAAACATTTCTCTTATCGGGCTGTCAAACCATCTTACAATAATTTTTTAGATAAAAAAATTATAAAAATGTCACAAAAACTTATAGGTAATTCAATTCTTGAAGCTGTAATTGCTCAATGTAATGATTTCTAAATGAATATCATAATATACTACTAACATGTCATTAGCGTTGTGCTTTAGATTTGGATTGGGCCTGCGATCATGGGAAAATCGTACAACCAACCGCCAGCCTTTTTCCAGACAGGAAAAAGAAAGTGCATTACTCAAATGTCCTGTCTGGAGAAAGGATGATGAATAGTCACATGATTTTCAAGTGATCGCCAGCAAAACTCTGGTCAGTCTGAATCAGCCCGAATCTGAAGTGCAACACTACTTACCACATATTATTGATCTGCTGTGACTATAGAGTAAACTAAAGAGTGCTCTTTTTGAGATCAGGGCATGACCGGCATAGTCATATCTATAGTCATTGCTGTCCTATGCATTTCTCAGCTAAAAGATAATCAAAAGCAGTGCTACAAAGTGTGAGTCCATGCATTGTTTACACTTTGTAATACATACTCCATTCAAGTTGTTTCACAAGGAGCAACTGCACAACAACCGGTCCAAGCAGGACCGCCATCACGGCAGTATTGGCAGTACTGCTGTCAGGGTCCCAAATAATTTTTTCCATGATGGTGCAAGATGATAACTGGGGCCTTGAAGACGCTGATGGCAGCCCTGGGTCTAAGTATCTATCTATCTATTCCTCTATCCCTCTATCTATCTATCCCTCTATCCCTCTATCTATCTATCCCTCTATCTATCTATCTTTCGATGTATCTGTCTATCTAGCTATTAATTGAGCTATCTATTTATCTATCTATCTGTCTAGTAATAGATAATTACTTACAGTATAAAATGACATGATAAGTGACCATTGACCCTACACAATGAAGGCATCAGAGAAAATATAGGGTTAAGTAATTTTTCTATTATTCATTAAGTTTTAAATGTTCATTTTTCTAATATTTAGAAGACTTGATCTGTCTGAATGTTTAGCCTTGACGTAGTTATAGATGTAATAAACATTTCTTAGTTCTTCATTAAATTAAATTGTTCACATTTTCCACAGACGCAGACAGTTAATCTGGCCAACCTATTCTCCCATTGGTTAGTTTTTGTCCCTCCAATCTGTAATCACTGATAATACACATTTGTTTATTTATGTATGGCGACAGGGATGATTACTGTAATATTACATCACTTATTTCCCAGAACTGTCCTTATCAATGACTGTCTGATTTACCAGGTGATATGCTACAAATTAATTATTATTAATGCAAAACAAAGGTTACTGTTGATTAAAAGGACCCAATTGTAGTGTATTATGATTAAACTAACCAATTGTATTGCAAATTTTAATAGAAGATGTGAAGTATTGATGATGCTGTTAATGTTGCCACACCTCCAGATCAACCTGTATAAAACCCTGCATCAACCAAAATAAAGAATTTTGAATCTGAATCAACTTGCTGTCAGGCTTCAATCTTCTGACATAATGTGCAAATGTCCATTCTGATATTAATTTGGAAACTGGCACAACGAGGAATAAGTCGTGGGTTTATAGCGAAAACAAAGGCAAAAAAACAGTCTTCTAAAAGTTCTGACTCTCATCAGCAGACACAGTTACTGCAAGTTTTTGTCAATTAGTCTTGGAGACTAGAAGGATGGAAAAGCAAATTAGGGACTTTTCTATTTATTTTTATGACATATTACACTGTCAGATGCCTGACTATAGAAGGTGTAAAGGTAGCAGTTGCTACCTAGCCCAAAAGCCCTTCTGCCACATAAGACGTCACCAGTGTTGTGGGGCCTCATTTAACTTGTGCCTCAAGGCCCAAGAGCTTCCTCCCACTGCTCTAGTTTTCATTATGAACATCTACAGAGCTTTTCTCTGCTTGACTATTATCCTTGTATGCTTTTCCACAGATGGGTCACATAGGAGCAGAGGGGTTTCTTAGACAAGTGTGCTCAAATCATGACTTTTTATGTAGATGATGTCACTCTATGGAAATGTTGAAGAATGCACAACTCTCTTTCTACCTACCACCAAGTTTCCCTTCAGTACACCAGTCTTTCGAAGCCAAGTTCCCCTACCTCACATATATTACATCAGAATACCCTCATGGCTATGATGTCAAGTAAATGCACATTATGATGACACTGTCAGTCCCCCTTTAAAGCATGGTGTGTATCTTCTGGCTTACAACCCAGCAACTATGCCATAATGTGACAAACCACCAACCCCTATACAGAATTTACCTGTCACAATTTTGGGTGCCACCGCCAACAAATCTCATTCACTTCCTTCACTTTCAAGAACACCAGTACAAACCAACACTCACAAAATGACGGTTGCTCAGTGTTTAGTACTGTTGCCTTGTAGTCCTCGGGTCCTGAGTTCAATACCAGTAATGACAGTTTGTATGCTCTACCTATATTTGGTGGGTTTTATCTGGTTACTCCAAAAACATACTGATATGACAATGAAATTTAGATTGTGAGACCCAATGGGGATAGGAACCCATGTGAGTGTCTACAACCTCTGCACAGCGCTGTGGATTACAATGGTGCACATAACCCTCCATTCTGTTCTATACTTGTTCTGAGTACAGGGAAGTGGTGTGTTTGGCTGTATTCCGAACTCATATATATAAATATATTATATATATATATTTTATATAGATATTATATATATAGATATTAATATATATATATATATATATATAGATATATATATAGATAGATAGATAGATGATAGATAGATAGATATATTAAAGGGGTGTTCCAGACCAGAGAGATTGCTTTCTGCCATCAGTATCTGTTGCCTGCCATTCTCAACTTTGGGAATCGCGCCTATCTCAGGAGCAGAAAGTTACGGCTCAGAATGGAGAGCCAATCGTCCATGCACATGACTCTCCTATTCTATGGGAGTTCGGAATACAGCCAAACACACCACTCCCCTGTACTCAGAACAAGCATAGAACAGTATGGAGATTGGTGTGCAAGTGTGACCGGCTCCCCATTCTGAGACGTAACTCATGGGGGCCCGTTCTGAATGACTATGCGTAAGGTCATGTATCGAAACGCATCAGAGCCTCTGCAACCTTAATATGAAGTAAAGTTTATTCTATTCACTTGTATACTTCAACCTGTTATTGTGGATGCTGGAGAACCTTTCTTTGCCTTCTTCTTATTCCCAAAATTGGTGATGGTCTATCAGACTTTGATTGCCTATTCTATTGATATGTCATCAAAGTCTATGATTGGAACAGTCCTTTTATAAAATAAATAAATATTTTAATAACAGATCTTATAATGTATTCCACCCTCACAGTGCACTCCTTCATTGCTCTAATGTACCTCTGATAAAAATGAAAACAACTTTGCAAATAGTCTTCATTAAATATATCTTAACTGTTACATTGCTATTATGTGTCTACAGCTCCTAGGCAAACCTATGTGTCTCCATAGTTACAGATTACAAACAAACCTTTTGTAGTCATGTACTATCCTGCTGAAGAGGTGAATTTATTATGAGGATCTGCAGAATCTGACTACACAGGGTTTGTTTGTAGTCTGTAACTACGGAGACACATACACATCCCACTCCATGGTAGCTGCAGATAACAGATATTTTTCATCAAGACAATTTTTCAAAATTAATTCTTCACCAAGTTCCCTGTCCCTCCTTGTGTATATACTGCCTGTCATCAAGGAAGGAAAAAGGACTAGGATCCCCTATTATAGTTATCTTGGGGGATCCCCATCATTCTATAATCTATCGTCTATACAGTAAATAGGTGCTAAGTGCTATCACTGGAAATACTTCTTCATTGTCTGGTTTAAAATATGTTTAATATCTGATGACATTTGGTAAAAAATACCTACAATAGAAGTAAAGGTTCTCCAAAACTTTTCTTAGAGGAGCATCAAACACAACATAGGAATTGACTAATTATGACTTTGATCCCAAGAAGTCAACTTGTTAATGCAAATCTGACCTTTACGGTACGCTGTATATTTTTAGGAGGTCTAAAAATGATTGACATAAATTGGGACAGGATAGCTAGAAGGTCTCTAAGATGTCAGTGCAAGAATAGGCAGGGTAGTTTCTTTTGCTCTGTATGAAGTGTAGTCATACCAGGCATATAAGGAGAGCTATGATCTATTCAAGGACCGTGGAGAGAATTTAATCAGATATTTTCACCTACACAGATGGGTACAGTTTTTCGTATGTACCAGACATCTTCTTTTAAAGGACCACCTCTCTTTAAAGGGGTTGTCTCATCTCAAAGTTTCATAGGATGCATGAATGAAATAATGCAGCTTTGCTCTGTCACTTCCTGGTCAAGCTGTCTAATTAACATATGATCTCCATGTATTCAGACTTCTCTGTTTACTAGTCTAGATTAAATAAATTACCTTCTCTGAGGTCCTGGGAAGCTGCTGAGCTAATGTAAAAATTAGAGTAATTAATCTTTTGTCTGAAAGATCAGATAACAAACAAGCTCCGGGGGGGGGGAGGGGGGGATTGAGGAGGGGGTAGGTTTTTGTTTGCCGCAATCTGTGTGATGACATCACTCCCTGCTATCAGATAGAACAAACCGCAGGGGGGGGGGGGAGAAGTACACAGGTCGGTCACTTGGGGAACCAGAGAGCCCTCAGAAGGTGATAAAATTATTTGTAGCTCCTTAACAAAAAAAGATGAACAATGCAATATATTTGGAAAACGTCTTAATTTAGTGTTTCCTACATTTTGAAAGCTAATCTTTGTAGCGAGACAACCCCTTTAAGACACCTTCTAAAAAAAGTTTCTCTCTATTATGTTAAATAGGAACCATGACCTCTCCCAACATGTCTGTTCTAGTAAATACTTGTGTTCCATCTGAATAAACAATTCTGGAGCATCTTCTCTTATAACTCAGTGCTGTGCTGTTCCTCTGTTATTCCTCCTAGAAATGTATTACTGAATCTGTCAGATGGGTGTTACCATTCCAGTTTTTAAAGGGTGTCAGCAATGATTGGAAAATGTCAGATTGTGCAGGGACACAACCCCAATTGGTAATACCCACTTGACAGATTTAGTAACACGTTTTGAGAAGAAATAGCAAAGGAACAGCACAACACAGAGGTATAAGTGAAGATGCTCCAGAATTGTTATTTCACAGGGAACACAAGGATTTACAGAAGTCGACATTAATAGCAAAATTAACAATGGCTCAAGGTAATAAGCCGATCTCTCTGTCACCGTCAACGGCTCTACACTCTCACCGGTCCCACAAGTCCGCTGCCTTGGGATAACCTTTGACTCCTCTCTGTCTTTCCAGTCCTCACCTCTACTTGCCGCCTACACCTGAAAAATATCTCTGAAATCCGCTTATTCCGTACCTTCAATAATGTAAAAATGCTGGTCCATGCCCTTGTCATCTCCCGCCTGCACTACTGCAACATCCTTCTGTGGCCTCCCATCAAAGCACTCTTGCTCCCCTCCAAACAATCCTTAATTCTGTTGCCCATTTTATAAACCTCTCTCCTCGTTTTCCATCTACCTCTCCCCTCAGCCGAACCCTACACGGGCTTCCCATTGCCCAGCTAATTCACTTCAAGTTACTAACCATGACCTACAAGGCTCTCCACAACCCCTCTCCTCCTTACATCTCTGCCTTAATCTCCAGATACCTCCCCTCACACAAACTCTGCTCCTCACAGACCTTCTTCTCTGTGCTCCTCTTAGCTCCTCACACAACTGTCTCCAAGACTTCTCCCGTGCTTCCCCCATTCTCTGTAACTCACTGCCCCAACACATCAGACTCTCTTACACTTTCACTAGCCTCAAAAGCAACCTGAAAACTCACTTCTTCAGGATTGCATCTAACCCTGCTGCCCGTAAACCAACCCACACATATGTCTTTGCCTCACCTCCTATCTCTTTCCTCCTTCCTTGTAGATTGTAAGCCTTCGCGGGCATAGTCCTCTCTCCCTCTGTACCTGTTGTTAGTCACATATTGTCACCATTGTACTTGTTTGACATATGTTATGTATGTAATCCCCCTGAAATATACAGTGCCCTGGAACTAATGGCTCTCTACAATTATTATTAATAATAATAATAATAATAATAATAATAATAAGTTGGCTGTTGTTTTGTCTCTCACTGAAAAATCCACCATGGACAACTTCTCTAATCTCTTTAGGCATTTCACTGGCCTTAGACTTAACTGGGGTTGTGTAATCTCGCACATTTATGGCATATCCAAAGGATCCCCTTACTTAGCTGTGTTTGATAATCCCATAGTCAATGGAGATAGACCTGCATGCTTAGCCACCTCACCATTTGTAATTTGTGCTGCAGGGCAAATTGAATACCTAATAATAGTATACAGAACACTAGCGCATTAGATATGTGGGTAAACGCAAGCGTAAACAACACAAAGCAGCAATTCAAATATGGGACATATTACCAACAACACCAAATCACCAATGCAAATTTTTAAACACATTACAATACATACAGTATGTACAGTATCATAAATATAGAGTGATAGGCTATGTTCACACGGCTTAATTGCGGGACGTATTTCGCCCCGCAATTGAGCTGTGTGTACGGGCTCAGGGCGGGATCGGGGTGGGGGTTGGGGCGGCAGCCCACCGGCACCATAGACATTCATTATTCTCTGCGCGTATATGCCGTGAATAATTGACATGTCACTTCTCTCCCCGCTCGCCGTATTGTGTGAGCGAGGAGACGTAATCCATAGTTCTCTATGAGAACTGTGCATTACTGTAATGACTGGGACGTATTTCAGCCCGTAATTCGCGCTGTACTGCGCGAATTACGGGCTGAAATACGTCCCAAAATAAGCCGTGTGAACATAGCAATAGGGTGATAGAGTCCATTTGGATCCTGATGGAACTGAGGAAGGAATCCGTGACGTTCTGAAACACGTAGGATCTTGGAGCTACTGGAGCTTCAATTAGTGACGTCACTATTGTGCTACGCTAGTATCACATAGAGTTAACGGGGCGTTCGGTAATATCTCCTCTGTTTTGTGTGCTGTGCTTTTGCCCTTTCTTTTTTGCTCTTGACCAGCATTTTGTGAATTTATTAGCATGCTGGTTATCCCAGAATCTATGGCCGACATGTATGAACGGGGCTGCAGCAGTTTTTTAGCGTACTGTCTCCAGCCAAAAAACTGTCGTATGAACAATCGTATGCCAAACCTTGGCACAGTCTGCACCTGAAACGTCACTTTTGAATTTGCCAGAATGGCAAATATGGCTCAAACTTTGGGGCCACACATATCCATGTGGCTCTGCGCCTTTATATCAATTTAGAACTGGCGTGCTGGCGCCAAGTTTCATACATATCGCCGTAAATTTTTAAAAGGAATACATTTACCATTATTATCCAACACAGACTCTATCACCCTACCACTCTGGACTGAATTGATGTGAACAGAATCTTTTTAAAAGGTGCACTATACTTATTATACATATGTATTGTAATGTGTTTAGAGATTTATATTGGTGATTTGATGTTGTTGCCAATTTTGTCCATATTTGAATTATTACCTTTTGTTGGTTACACTTGCGTTAAGCCACATATCTAATGCGTTAGTGTTCTGTATAATTTTATTTAGCCTTTATTTTAGGACTATGCAGAATGTCCTGATACATTTAGCTGCTTAGTTTTGGTGGAAACTTTAACCAGGAGCTGGTGTTATTTCTTATTCAAATTGAATACTTGCTTCCAGGTTACATAGTTACATAGTTCGGTTGAAAAAAGACACATGTCCATCAAGTTCAACCAAGGGTGTGGAAAATGTGGGTGAGGGAGAGAGACAAGGACTTTAAGCCCAGCCTCACCATTGGTGAATGCCCTGAAACCCACAAGGCAAGAACCAATCTGCTCCAGTGGAGACCCCATCTCTGACCCCATCTCTGACCCCAGAGCCTCCACCATCCAGGATCCAGAATTTTACATAGCTACATACGCATTATATTCTTTAGTTCCAGGTAGGTATCTAAGCCTTTCTTGAAACTCTCAACAGTTCCTGCTGTGACCAGCTCCTCAGGCGGCTATTCCACAGATTCACAGAATCCTTTTTTCTCTAGTCGAGGGGAATGTCCCCTTGTCTTTTGAGGGGGCTTCACTTGAAATAATTTTTCCCCATACTTTTTGTAGGGAACATAGACACCAGAACTGCTCTCTGGTGGCCCCTCTAGTGCAGGCCTGCACAACATGCGATCCACCAAAGCATTTCTGCTATGTGAGCCCCACCCCCAAAAAAAGGCAGTACTACCTGGTTTGGGGGCATTCCCAGAAGACCGAGGGCATTCCCAAGTAACCCAGGGGCGATCTAGCCCTAACATTCTGCAATGTTGAGTAGGTCTGCTCTAGTGGGACACCTTGGGCCAGATGTATTAGAACTGTCTCAGACTAGACAGGCGTATGTCTCGTTAGGTTAGTGTATCATTCATCAATATGCATGAAAGTGTCTCGCAGCACTCTGTAAATGTGTCCTGTTGTGAGACACAATTACGTGTGCCATAAAAAGTGTCCTGGGACAAATTTTGTCTCCAACTCTCCACTATGAAAGTGGTAGGAACTGGTGCATCCTTTGTGGCACATCCTGTCAAACAACATTCATAAATGTGTCTAATCTTCTGAATGTGGCGCAACATACCCCCCGAAGAATTGGCACAGACAAAAGTGTTGAGGATGTTGGACAGTGTGCCAGTTTTTAATGCAAATCTTCTATACATATGTTGGACATGGCCAACGACAATTTTTGTCAGACAGCACGTCAGAAAACTGTCTCAGCCCATTTCATAAATTTGGCCCGTTGTAAAAACCGGAAAAATCTCTTAAACTCAGGCATTGAAAAAGTTTTAGAAACATCAAAAATTCTACGTATAGTTATTAAGAACATGACTGTTTCCCTCTGTCCTCCTGCCCCTGGCATCGTACGCAGCCCATGGTTTAGAATTTGCACCTGCTGTGTTGTGAACATTCCAGGGATTCTGCATTGGGGGACCACACGCCGCGCACAGAGACACTACACTTTATGTCCGCTATGAATATTTCAGGTTGTTTTCCATTAAGTGAGAGAATGCAGTGGCCCAAAATGACCCTGATGTAACGCTACCGTATTGGTATGTCAACTATTCCAAGACCAATGTGTCTGTGGAAACAATGAAACTGTTTGAGATCAAGGCGTCTTGGCCGTGATGGGTTGGTTTGTAGTTATTGTTAGAAAATAGGACAAAAACAGACTAGAACTGGTATGGTTATTAATACTGCCACATACTAGAATAATATTCGACATGAAAAACTCCAATCTTACTTCAGTCACTAATACACTTGGGTTAATTGTATAGGCCAACATAAGCCAACTGTACGGGAAGTAATCTGACCTAACCTGTATATATTTGAATCTTTTCAGATTGCTCTTAGGTTGTAGTGTTGGGTCTTTTTAACTAGAGTATATAAAACCACCCAAAAGCACCATGTATATAGCCATTCCAGCATTCTTTACAGTCCTTTGTAGGACTATGGAATCAATTATTGTTATGAGTTGCACCATAGGTCATCCCACTGGTCCCCAGTCGTTTACCTTTTTACCATATTGTGTAGCAGGCTTCTACCTAGGACAAGTATGCTGGTTTCCTTGATTAAAGGGCTAGCAAAACTACCCAGCTATCTCAGGCTAATGACCTACCATCTGATCCTAAATAGCACCCCCCACCCTTCTTTCCATGCCAGTTTGCCAATGTGCTTCATAGTCTTGGTTTTCGTTCTTATGTGTGAATTCTCCGTTTTTGACCTTGGGCTCTTCTCCTGACCTTTAAACTTGTCTGCTGCCTGTCCTGATCTTTGGCCGGTCTCTTTGCGAAAGTATTCCCCCTGCCCTGATCTTATGCTTGTGACCTGACTATATCTCCGTCTGTTCCTTCGGTACCATGCTTGAACATCAGCTGTCACCGTGAGTTACCACATTGGGTCTAGAGACGTCAGATCCATTGCACAGGGTTACTGAGTGAAAACTAGGGAACTCCTTAGACTCCACTCCTTGGTGTGGTTCTCCACCAAAGCTTGTGGCTGACCCAGAAGATCCACCACCTGTCTCTGGTTACAATGATGTAGACAACAGAGCCCAAGAAGCTCCATGATGGGCAAGCAGGTAAAAAAGTAGAAGGGGGCTTACAGTGATAATTTCCATCTTTGCTGAAAAACACATTTGCCATAGGCAATCTTAAATTAATAAGTCACTCTTTCCTTCATCCTAAAGTTCTTTCTTGATTGTCCTAATAACGTCCTAATAACTGATATAATATAAATTTTTCTCTCAACCATTAATGACCCCCATTTCCCCAATGACACATTTTATTCCCTCATTTAGAGACCAGAAGAGGGCAAAATTATTCCGTATGGGCCTGACATCCACCTGCAAATCCAAGATCAACTTATTTTTATATTAACAAATCTTTTAACCTGTTAGACTGGACAAATGGCTCCATTTTTGGTCATGCCTGGATCCACCAAGACCATGGCCAAACAATATAGCCTCTATGTCTGAAGCTGTATAGAAATACAATCTAAGAATGTCTACTGTAACTTTCAGAACGTTTCATATACAATCATATCCTCTTCCAACTTTCAAGATATCTTATGAATAATTTGAGAGGGCTATCCAGCCAAAAATGATCTTCTGACGTGCCATAATTACATAACATTGCTGGAGAACAAGACCACCACTGATCTACCAGGGGTCAAGCCCAAAGGTCAGGTGACTAAATGGATTTGGCTTCTCTCAGGGCAGCCTTTGAGGCTAAACCCTTTTGTTCCTGTTTCCCAAGGCGTTCAACATGGGGACATGTACTGAGACTGAGGCCGGGAAGGAGGAAGACAATGAAAACTTAGCAAAGGATCCCACGGATTGTAGTTTTACAGGAAAAAGGAAAAGAGCTTTCAAACAGGAGATGCTGCTGCTCTTCTGCAAAGAAGGGAGGCTACAGACAGCAAAGAAAAAGTTTAAAATAGCACAGAAAACATTATAGGGAGATAAATGAATTCGCAACTTATGTGAGATATTTTTGTATAGGTTTCCTGGTGACCTTTATATACCTATCAATCTACAGTCTACATTTTATTTTTCTCCTTCCATCTAAATTTCAATTGAAAATATAAATCTGAAATATAATATTTTAAATATAAATGTAATTTAAATTTTTGCTTATGCCTGGATCCACCAAGACCATGGTCCAATAGTGTAGTCCCTCTTTCTGAAGCTGTATGGAAATACAATCCAAGAATGTCTACAGTAACTTCCTGACCATTTCAGAACTCCACATTTCATATACAATCATAATCTCTTTCACCTTTCAAGATATCCTACAAATAATTTTGAAGGTGATATCCAGCCAAAAATGATCTCCTGACGTGTCACAGGTACATAACATTGCTGGAGAACAAGACCACCGCTGGTCTCCGGAACAAGTGAATGGAAATATACTTGTAGAATGCACCAATGTCGTCTTCAAACATGTCTCCATTCAGTGCCAAATAATTGAGACATTTGGACCAGGCACCAGAAGTGTATTGTACCAGAGGTATTATGCATAAGACCTGCTGATTTCAATGTAAATTAATGCTACACCGCAGCTTGACAGCTTTTTGCACCATATTTCCATACTCATCTTCTACCTTTTCCTCTCATACAGAACATACTGTAGCTTTCTAACACCGGCATCTCCATACATGATTCATCACCATCTTATCTTAAAGGGGTGTTCTGGCACTGATCAATGCTCGTTCTTTCATCAGGGTATGAGTAAAAAATAGAAGAGAAGACTCAGATTCCCCTCCCGGTTGGTCCCTCACTCCTGGATGCCGGTTCGTTCCACGAGGAAGTAAGTTGTGAGCGTCCATAGTTCACGCGACAGCTCCAGACAATCACAGGCCACAACGTCACATGCACATGACCTCTCAGGCCTGTAATTGACTGGAACTGTCACGTCAACGCTGAAGGTTCACTGCTTCAGCAAAGGATGAACGTACTGGCAGCCGGAAGTGAACAGGACCAACCAGAAGGTAAGTATCAGTCGTCTCTTCTATTTTTACTCATACCCTTTGAACGAACGAGCATTAATCAGTCCCGGAACACCCCTTTAACCACTAGCTCTTTTATTTCCATAAACACATTCTTTCCACATTCGTAATGCACAATGGGGGTCCATTCATGAAAACCAGGCCGCAGGACATGATGGTGACACCATGACAACCTATCAAATTTATGTAGACAGTAGTAGGCTGAATGTAAATGGTTTCTAGGACTACCCTTTAATTCTCCAAGGCCTAGTTTTTATTGTACCTTATCTGTACCATCCTATGCTTGACTATGACTCAGTAATAAGTCATATATGAAACCTAGTACAGAGATTATTCAGTGGTGCAGTCTCTAATGATCAATCAGATACCTGCTCTCACTTTCTTAATAATATGCTGGTTTCCCACTCTTGCCAACTCCACAAATTGTTCATGTAGTCTCCTAGGAATTGGACTGTGTAAACCCAGAGATGGTCTTGGGCAGTTTGGGGCATTCCCAAGTGGGTTGGATGGCAGAGTTTAAATTTCCAGAGTAACAGGTTTTAAAGGTTGCCATGGCTCATATGAGTAACTATGCGGACCTTAAGGCTATGTTCACATGGCTTAAATTGGGATGTATTTCGCCACGTATTTCGTAGCGTACTGCACTCAATATGTGGCGAAATACGTCCCAATAATTACGGTAATCCACAGTTCTCATAGAGAACTATGGATTACTCCTCCTCTCCCCACTCGTGCAATGCGACGCACGGGGAGATAAGTGACATGTCAATTATTCACGGCTCCCGAACACACGCCGTAATTGCGGGGTGTAATTACACCCCACAATTATGCCATGTGAACTTAGCCTAATAGTGTAGACGTTCTATACAGAGCTTCCCTATGTTCCCTCTGTATGGACTAGATGGTACTTTACTTATTTAATAAGTTTCTTTTTTAGTTTAGTCCACAACTTTAAACTATGGTGATTCTAATAGCTTCAAAAGTGTATCTGATTATTTTGTGTGTTGCTGCCATAAGACCAAACATGTGTAGTATATATATTATAATATATTTATATATATATATTATATATTATATATATATATATTATATATATATATTACTATATATATATATATATATAATATAATTATATAGCTAAGGCATAAAATCACAGCTATAAAAAAGCCAAAAAAATTTAAGATGAGTCTGTTTTCAATAAACATTTAGGAAAAAGTTGTGCACTGCTTTGTGCAAGTCCAGAGGTGGCAGTGTCTGACACAGGGAATCCGTTACGAGGCATATGGACAGGGCCCCGGAGCAGAAACAGTATATGGGCCCATATCTCATTATAGAGCTCCTCCTCATGTCTCTCAAACAATCCATCAGTAATTATAAGGCTATGTTCACACGGCTGATTTTGGGATGGATTTCAGTCCATATTGCGCGCCGTACTGCGCGCAAATACGGCTGAAATCCGTCCCTGTCATTACGGTAATCCACAGTTCTCATAGAGGACAGGTGACCAATTTGGATTTAGCTTTTCTCAGGGCAGCCTTTTAAGCTAAACCCTTATCTACCTGTTTCCCAAAGCTTTCAAAATTGGGACGTGCAATTAGAATGAGAGGCACGAAGATATTGAAAACCTAGAAATTCTTCCTAGGGTATATAGAGTTAAAGGACAGCACACAAAAAGCTTAAATGATAACAGAAAATATCCTATGTAGATAAATGAAGACTCCAGGAAATTATGTGAGCTATTTTAGTATAGGTTGCCAAGTGCCTAGATTCCTATCACTTTTGGTTTTCTCCTTTCATCTAAATTTCAATTTTACAGGGGTTGTCTCACTACAAGGATTGCTGCTTTTTATGTTAAAGATCTTGCAAAAACAAGTCACTTTGTAATATATGTCCATTAACAGTGTCCTACCTATTCCTAGATATCCCCTCTTGTATGGGCTACATCAGCTCCTCAGGTCGCTATAGCTACAGAACTGTTCAATCTCTCATGATAGGCTTCCAGCACTGGTTGCTATAGCTACAGACCTGGCTTCTACTACAGCCTAGTAGAAGCCAGTAAACACGCCCCTGAATTCAAAATGGAACCAAGAAAACAGGACTGAGGTAAGATGAATCAATGTAGTGAGACAACCCCTTTAAATATAAATTTTGAATATAATATTTTAAATATAAATATGTATTATGTCAAATGTAAGTGGCATTTTCTGTTTATATCAACTACAATTACAGACAGTGCACAATTCCCAGACAAACTTATGTCTGTCAATAGCATTTTCAAAAACTTCTTCATCCCTATTTTACTACTTAGCAATAAATAACACATCAATTCTCATTACCACTATATACCGTAAATAGTCATTTTTTCAAACATTATTTTTATAAACATAGAAATTCAGATTTATAATTTCATCCTTAAAAAAATGAACAAAAAAAACAAAAAATTGGCTACGAAGAATATACATGCACAAACAATTGAGACCGAAAGCAGAGTTTCGAGGTATGGGAAGTATTTCATATACTTATAATAAAGGTGGAAGGACTGTGAGGTTTTTTTTTTCCTACTGGAAAATAAAATGATTAAAAGTCCTTTGGAAAACAAAGCTCCCAATACGTGTCCTCTATCCATCAGGGATAAATTAAGTTACTGTACTAAATATAGCACATTTTTTTTGTTTCTGTCTTTCAACGGGTGTGTTTATAGCCCGGTAAGCAGATTACAGATCGGTACAGGGTGCGGTGATCCGGTAGCGATTTCTCCATCCAAATATACATATATTCTGCTACTGTATAAATATTTTACCTGGGAGATTATTCACATGTGCAAAATTACAAGACATATCTGGCTGGATTCATGTCACATTCGTGGAAGAAAATGTGTGACAGTCTTGGCTGGAGAAATTTTGGTTCCTCTTTTAATTCTTCCATGCTTGCTTAATCCGAGATAGGCACCTTGATACATTTTGGACTCGTAGGCGTTGTAGTTGTTGGATAGCAGAATTTCCTTAAACTTGCATTCATCCTGGAAGGTTGGCTGTAAAAAAAGAGGAGGAGCCATAATTACTATTATTTGCATAAACATGATACTCAGGGGTGTGGCTCGTGCTCATAGGGACCAATGGCAAAATAAGATGGGCCCTACTAATAATGGGAAACGAAAGCAGCAGCATAAAAATAATATTTGGAGGGGTAAATAATAGTGCCATATATTAGCAGTGCTGCCATCAGGGCACTACTAAAATTAAGGGGCTCACCGATGAAGGTGCAAGATTGGAATCGGTTTAGGGGCGTGGGGTCCATATTGTTCAGCTTTCTGATGGCAGCCCTGTATATAAGGAAAGCCCCACAGTAGGAATAGAAAGCAGTAAGCTACCAACTTTGTATCCCTTACAAATGTGAACAATGTTCTTGCCCCAGAGTGGGTTCATCAACTTTTGGGCCCTGTGGCATCTGCCACAGCTATACTAAAATGTACAGCTACACAAGTCTTCTCTTCTTATGTGGTATATGTTGGTACAGATTTAGCATTATGGCCCAGGAACTGCAAATTACACCCATGAGGAGCAAGAGGATGTGGTTAATCTTCTAAAACAGAATTTATTGTATATATGTTGCGCACTTTCCATTATGAGACAGAATAAAATTTCCCCACAATCAAAGCGTATCTCCTAGTTCATAGTTTATTTTTCTCAATTGACAAAATACAAAGTGAATGAACAAAAGAGAAATCAAAATCAAATCAGTATTTATTGTGACCAACCCCACAGAGTCCTGATGTCATCTTCATCACCTATCTGTGAATACATGAAGAGACAGAAGTTTTGAGGAGCTACATCCAGAGGAGTTCTGTGGTTACTTCTGCAAGATGTTTGGAATAGCCTCCCTGCCGAGGTACTTCAAAAACTGTGGGCAAGTGTACGTAGAAGAATTAGTGCTGTCCTGAAGACAAAGGTTAGTTGCACTCTTTACTCCTCATAGGTGTAATTTAAAGTTCCTGGGCCCCACTGCAAAATATTTTACAGGGTCCTCAATGACCATTTGTCTTTAAAACAGCATCAATTCTAGGTACACACATCACAGAACTCAGCGGGGAGGTTGTTCCAAACATCTTGCAGAAGTCATCACAAATCATCTGAGGATGTGGCTGTTCAGTTCCTTCTGACTCTTCTTGTCATCGCAGAGAGACTCCATGATGATGATATCAGGGTTCTGTCGGGTCATATAATCACTTCCAGCCCTCCAAAGGCAAAGTGTGGTCACACCAAATACTGATTTGATTTTGGTTTCTATTTCATACATTCATTTTACTTTTTGTCAATTTATCAAAATAAACTATTAACACTTCTATATTTGCAACACTTTTCCCACTTCTGCCTAATACTTTTACCCTAAACTCTATAGAATACGTGACTAAAGTGAAAGTCAAGTATGGACACTATTCAAACTCTGTCAGAGACTTTAGTCATCTCATTGGCTGTAAAAGAAGTAGCAGTACCCATATACTATTTGACCAGGGGCACCAAGGACCCCCATTCTAATAACCAGTGGTTGTAATTCCAGCAATTTAACACTTGTTACTTATCACCTTTTGATTATTGGAAAACCCTTATCAAAGGAAGATTAAATCAATAGAGGAATTGCTGGAATTTTTGGGGTACTTTCTGCACCTATGTAAAAATAAGTTAAAACACTCAGACTACGCAATAACAAAAAATACTAGGATTTTTCAATCTGTAATCTCAGATTACATGCCATGAATTTAGATGTTTTTTGCATCTGTAGCAGCAAATAGATACACAGTCTATTTCCAAAATGAAATGGCTGATTTGGCAAGTGCCGCAGAGTCCCACTTAATGTAAGCCTTTTAGTCTTCTTGACTAATTGCAGAACTGGAGAAGAAGTACAAGAACAAATTGTACTTAGCAGAAGACATGTTAATTCTTATGAAAGATTTCTGAGATTACCAGAAACAGCTCACAGCGACTGAGGCAGATTCCGCAAAACATCTTTGTAGAGACACTAATAGAAATTACACATAAATTAAATAAATTGCCCTATATATATATGGTTGATATATGTTGGGTACATGTATCACCCAACATCCCAGGCTAAAGCTGAGCACAGACACTAATATTCCTTTAACCTAGGATTTGATAATCCAGGAAATTTGATAAGACAGAAAATTTGATAATCCTGATTTGTCCAGGGATACAGGAATTTGACTGCAGTCTCTCAAACTGAGAACATAGGGTATGCCAGCAATGTCTGATCATTAGAGGTCTGACTATAGGAAACCACAATCCAGCAGCACCTTAGTATTTTATCTGCCGCAGCGCTATTGCTGAACATGTGTCTGGTATCGTAACAGAGTTCAGCGATCACTGTAAAACGGGACCAGTGAACACTCATTTTAGGTCTTACAAGACATTCAAGGGTAGAATTCTCCATATCTGGACCAATTACAGTCCTCACCATGTGCCTTATCCAGGCAGGAAGCAGTGCTCCTACTAAAATCCCACCTGAAAATCCATGGTGGAAATCCAATAAATTCCATAAGTTTCCCTCCTGACAGTCCAGGATGTTCCATTATGCATTAATCTGTCTATCTATCTATCTATCTATCTATCAAGAGAAAAATCAAGAGAAAAAGAGAAGAATCAACTTTTCAATATATATTAGTCTAGTTATCCATTGTTCATATGGGAATATCTATAATTTACACATTTTACATAAAACATCTATCTATCTATCTATCATAATAGAATCTATGTATCACAGCAACAGAATATCTTCAAATCTATCTATCTATGTTAGTAGAATGTATCTATTAATTGATCGATCAGTCATTTAGTTATTATAATGAAATATCTATATTTCACACATCACACATATTGTTATCTATCTATTTGTCTGTCTGTCCATCTTTATCTATCTATTTATGATAATGGAATATCTTTAATTCAAATATTTCACATAAAATATTTATCAGTCTATTTATCTATTTATTGATCATTCATCTATGGAATGTACCGACATATCTATATTAAACATAAAGTCATCTATCTATCGTATGTACTTACATATGGGAATATCTAGAATTCTTACATACAAAAATATCTATTAGTCTATCTATTTATGCATCATTGTACTGGAATATCTATAGGCCCGTTCACCGGCTTATTTGCGAGGATTGGCGCCGTATTCGCGCCGAATTTGCGTTAAAAACGGCGCCAATCCGTCGGAGTCATTGGGGAATCCACTGCTCTCAAGGGGAACAGGGAACCTCGCTCCCCCCCCCGGGCAAATCCGCGCGGGGGGAGAAAGTGACATGCACTTATTTACGGCGCGGCGCGCCGAAAAAAAATGCATTGTCTAGGGGGCCGGGAGCGGCGCCCCCGCCGCGCTCCGCCCCGCCCCCGTCCCCCCCCGTCTCCCCCCCGGGGGGATTTGTGCGTCAATAGGGTCCACAAATCCTCGGGAATAACCCTGTAACACGGCCAACCCTCAAGTTGTCTATGGTTTAAATTAATACATAACTATCATTTTCTATTTATATATCTTTCCCTATTTATTATCTTCCCCCTAGGGAATTTTTAATTACACATTTCACATAGAATATCCATCAATCTATATATCTATTTATTGAACATTCATCTTTTATTGCCGGAATTCTATTTTACAATAAAGTTTACCTACCTGTTTTTTTTTTAATATCTTTTCTTCTTTACGTAAAACCTCATACTATAATTTTCATACTTTAGAAAAAAATTATGATTTGTCTATTAAAATCCTTCTACTATCAAACTTCTTTTTTCTATCCATCTTCACCCATTCTACCCTCATTTTTTTTATAATCATTTTTCTTCTACCCAATCTAATCAATCAAATTATCTATCGGTCTGTTTTTGTCTGTTGTCTGTCTGTATTCTTCTTCTTTTCTTCTATTTTCAATCTATTTTCTTCTATCTTTTTATCTATCTATCTATTTGTCAGGTATACCCTCCTTATTCTATTACAGTACAATTTTTCCTATCACATAACTGAAATCTTTTGGGGGCTTCCCTTCAGGATCCCGCACACAAGACCCCCAGGGAAAAAATCCGCCCCTGGCATTAGTTATGTAGGTTCCCACGGGTTTGGTGTTTCACAGGATATGAAGTGGTCATCTTTAGTTACTCCTCTTGAAAACCCTTGCATGGGCCCGGGAGCGGGATGAATGGGGATAACCTTTAAAACACTAATAGCAAAAACCCGTCTAAAATACCCCTCTATCGTGTATAAGTCAGGCCCCCACTTATGGGCCTACCAGGATTACCGTGACGTCAGTGGATGCAAGTTACTGTGGGGCCTTTTCCCGGGGTGCCCTTTAAGCTAAGTAAAGTATCCTCGTTTTGGGGCCCTTTTAAAAAGACCCTTTTAGAAAGTCATTTTTTTGTAAAGGTTTAAAAGTGTGTTGACAGAGGGTCCCTGAGAGTAATCAAAAAATAAATTCGCTTCTCCCTCCAAGATGCACGGGTCAAGCGCCACCTGTTCTACTCGCACTCTCCGCTTGCTGATATACATTAGCAAGTTGTTCTTTTATTCGCCTGTAATATATATTTATAGTGCAACTTATATTTGACCGCAAACGCAGGATCTGTGACTGGATACGAAATCCGGATTAGAAAACGTGACATTTAATATTTTTATGCGTAAAAAAGATCATTTGGTGACCATAAACCCCCTTTCTCTAATCTACCTGCAGCACATTTAAAAGGGGGGGAAATTCATTGCATTTGTGATACGTGAAAACATGACTGTAACAGAATGCGAGAGAATTTAAATAAAAGAGTAGAATATTCTCCCCAACAATTAACTTTCCCCCCCATTAGCTGGGGCAACTATCCCCCAAATTTCAGTGGGTTACACACGTCTTCAACCCTATGAACTGTTTCTCGCTTTTAAATGTTACAGCCACAAACTTAAAGGGGTTGTTGTTAAAGATCTTGCAAAAACAAATCACTTTCAATATGTATCATTAAAGGTCCTTCATTTTGAGATTCCCCCCTTTTTGAGTTGCATCGCTCCCCAGGGGGTACAGACCCGTTTAATCCTCATGATAGGTGCCCCGCATGGTGCTATGATCGACCTGGCTTTACTGCAGCCTTGTAGAAACCAGTAGACATGCCCCTGAATTCAAAGTGAAACCAAGAAAACAGGATGAATCAATGTAGTGAGACAACCCCTTTAAGTGTATTTTATTGATATTTTATGTGATAGAGCAACACAAAGTATTTGTGAAGTGTAAAGAAAATAATACATGGTTTTCCAAATTTCTGCAAATTAAAAAACTGAAAAGTGTGATGTACATATGTATTTACTCTGATCTCCTAAATAAAATCCAGTTTGACCAATTGCCTTTAGAAGTCACATGATTAGTAAATAGAGTACATCTGTATGTAACTGTGTTCATTCTCAGTATAACTACAGCTGTTTTTTTTTGTTACAGAGGTTTGTTAGAGAACATTACCACAGGTTTGCTGCTTTACAAGATATGAAGTGGTCGTCTTATAGTTCACTCTTCGCTACAAACCTTACCATAGGCCCGAGTGGCGGACACAAAACTAAGGAACCATGAAAACCAAGGAACACACCAGACAGCTCAGGGCTAAAGTTGTGACAAAGTGTATTGTAGGGTTAAGTTAAAAAAAAAATAGCCCAAGCTCTGTACCTCACAGAGCACTGTTCAATCCATCATCCAAAAATAGAAGCAGTATTGCACAACTGCTCACTTACCAAGTTTTGGCCGTCCACTTAAACTGACAGTTCAGACAATGAGAGCACTAATTAGAGAAGCAGCTAATAGGCCCAGGGTCACTCTGGAGGAGCTATAGACATCCACAGCGGGAGAATCTCCCCATAGTACAAGTATAAGTTGTCTCCAATGCCAACTTAACAGCATTATGGGCCCCTGTGCATACTAGTATAATGGGCCCTGCCCAAATACATGACATCATACCAGGCCATGACTCTAGCCATGTACAATCATGACACCACATGAGGCCATGCTTCTAACCAATCCCAAGCTCACCTATATCATCTCGCCTACATCATCACGCCATCACAACACCATGCTGATGTCTTGTAGGCAGCCTGCGACCTAGAAGACTAATTAGCAGGGCAGAGAGTCGACAGCTCCCTGCTCCACTATGGTACTTAAGTGTCCTGGATTCCTGAGATTTAGATTTACCATCTGGGGCCGCTATGTCTGTGGGGCTCCTGGGCAACTGCCTAGTGGGCCCAATGGATAATATGGTCTTGATCATGTCCTCCACAAATCTGGCCTTTATGGAAGAGTAGCAAGAAGAAAACCATTTTTGAAAGCAAGCCATAAGAAGTCCCATTTGTAGCTTGCATAAAGCTTTTAGAAGAAGCATGTGGAGGAAGGGGCTCTGGTCAGATGAGACCACAATGCACTATGGGCCACATAGTAACCTATGGGCAACAAAGTGCATTTTAGAGCTAAACAGTTTTCATACATGTGGCCCTATGTGTGGAGGAAACACTGTACATCCCCCTGAACACACCATTCCCACCATGAAGCGTGGTGGTGGTAGCATCACGCTGAGGGGAGGCTTTGTTTCAGCAGGGGCTGAGAAACTGCTCAGAGTTGATCAGAAGATGGATGGAGCTAAATACAGGGCAATCCTGGAGGAAGACCCGTTAGAGGAAACCTCTGGCATAGCTTCACCTTCCCGCAGGACAATGACCTTAAACATACAGCCAAAGCTACAATGGAAGGGTTTACATCAAAGTGTATTCATGTGTTACAATGGCCCAGTCACAGTCCAGACCTAACTCTCATTGAATATCTGTGACAGAACTTGAAAATTGCTGTTCACAAACATTATCCAACCAATCTGACTGAGCTAGAGCTATTGTGCCAAGAAGAATCTGCAGAAATTCCAGCCTCTAGATGTACAAAGCTGGTAGAGACATCCCCCAACAGATTGCAGCTGACATTATAGCTAAAGTATTGACTCGGGGGGGCTGAATACATATGCACACTACACTTTTCAGTCTTAATTTTAAAAAATGTGGAAAATCATATATCATTTTCTTTACACTTCACAGATACTCACTACTTTGTGTTGCTTTATCACATCAAATAACAACAAAACAAATTTAAGTTTTGTGGCTGTAACATTTAGAAATGAGGCTGTAACATATGGATCATGTGTGACAGAAGGATAAGCAGCTGCCAGATTTGATTGACAACTAGTATCGCACTTCAGATTCAGGTCAAATGTCAAATGTGACCCGAATCTAAACAATTCGATTTGCGTAGGTCTGAATCAAATTTTGGTGGCAATTGCCAAAAAATCGACCCTAACCCTAATTTAGGGTTAGGTTCAGTGTTTTGGAGGTTTTAATGATTTCATTTACCTTTCAGCATCACTTTGGGTTTCAGGTTGCTTCAGCCTCACGTGACTACCAGAGCAACGTCTGAGGTTATTTCTGGTTTTCCCTATGTTATAGGAACCAGAAGTGACTTCGGACTAGATACATGATGTCAAGTCCAACATCACTCGCGTTTGTTATAGAAGTAACCTAAGGAAACCAGAAGTGATGCTGGATGATCACACTGAAAATGACGTGAGTCCTGAAGCAAAGCTGAAAAGTACGCTAACCCTTTTAACCCCCTAAACACCCATATATCCCCTAAAAATCCTAAAGGGGTTAGTGTCATAATTATGTTGAGCCTTATGAATAGGGTTAGAGGAAAAGCTTGGGTTTAGGACATTCCAAACCCTAAGAGGGACATGTATGAAGATCGGTGCGTCAAAGCGCCTGTTTTCACGTTTTTTAACATGAAAACTGCGCCTGATGTCGGTGCCGAAGTGCGCTCATAAATGCGGGGCAAACTTCGACGCCTCCGGCAGATAGACCACATTGAAAAGGATCTGCCTGTCGGAGCTGTAATGCGCCTCAATTTGCCGACCCACATTCATACACGCGTCGGACTTTTCGAATGTGGTGCATTCCGCCCCAGAACGCCCCTTCATGTTAGGCATATTAGAAATTGGCAAAGCTTTCGCCTAAGGCTATGTTCACACGGCTTATTTCGGGGCGTATTTACGGACGTAATTAAGTCCGCAAATACGTCCCGAAATATATTTCAAATAATGAACAATTAGATTAGCATTGATTCCAATGTAAAACACGCCTCGTCGTTCACACGAGGCGTATTTTCGCTATGTATTTGCGGGCGTAAAAACGTCCGTAAATACGATCGTGAAATTAAGTCCCCTGTCACTTATTGAGGCATATTTCACAACGTAAAACCCATAATAAAGAATGGGGAATGTATTTACTACTCAAAATTCGTGCCACACTTTTTGACACTTATTTGAAACATATTTGCGTACTTAAATACGAACTTAAATACGCCATTAAATAAGCCGTGTGAACATAGCCTAACACATAGGGGAGGTGCGTCCGACCGCGGAACCGGCACCGAGAGGCGCATTATACGCCAGAAAACAAGCGCAAACTCTGATCATACATGTCCCCCTAAGTGTTTTAAAATTTTGGAAAAAAACGAGCAAAACTAGTTGATCAGAAATGAGAAAATTCTTTCTGAAAATCTTACTCTCTCCAACAATAGACACCGAGGCACAGAGGGCCTTATGTATGAAAACTGTCTAGCAGTAAGAGTCTTTGTTGCCCATAGCAGCCAATCAGAGCTCAGCTTTTATTTCATATAGTGAGCTGGAAAAATGTAATCTGAGCTCTTATTGGTTGCTATGAGTGCTGATTGGTTGCTATGGGCAACAAGGACAGTCTTACTGCTAGACAGTTTTCATACATAAAGCCCAGTGTCTTTCCTTATACACTTTAGCTTGTCATCAGATTTTGTTGACATGAAATCTTAGACAAAATGGGACAAATTCATTAATACTGTCTAACACTTAGACGGTAGAAACTTGGACTTTCCCACAGATGAGGAGGGGAAACCACCAGTGGGATACTGGTTTAGGTGGGCCACTACGAATAGCTACTTTTCAGGGAGAAAGAAAGAAAGCAGGAGGCATGTGAGATATGTGCAGTCAAGTATAGCAGCTGAAGGATGGGGCTGAAGAAACAATTTCACTGATGAACCCCAAGAATCAGCTCCACTGGTGGGCCCCGAGAATCATTTCGACTGGTGGACCCCTAGAATCAACACCACTGGGGGCACCAAGAATCATCTCCATTGGTGGGTTCCAAGAATCAACTCCGCCGGTGGTCCCAAGAATCATTTTAACTGGTGGACCCCAAGAATCAACTCCACTGGGGGCACCAAGAATCAACTTCTCTGGTGGATCCAAGAAGATTCCACTTGGGCACAATATCTTTTGAGGGGCCCAAAATCAACGCCACTGGTGGGCCCAAAATCAACGCCACTGGTGGGCCCCAGAATCAACTCCACTGGTGGACCCCTAGAACCAACTCCACTGGTGGGCCCCAAGAATCAACTCCATTGGTGGGCCCCAAGAATCATCTCCACTGGTGGGCACCAAGAATCAACTCCACTGGTGGACCCCTAGAACCAACTCCACTGGTGGGCCCCCAGAATCATCTACACTGGTGGACCCCAAGAATCATCTCCACTGGTGGACCCCAAGAATCAACTCCACTGGTGGGCCCCAGGCACCTCAATCCGATACTGCTAAACAGTTTTAGAATGTGCCACATGTATCATAATGTTGATAAATCTGGCACAGGTTTAGACTGTCGAGTCTAATTTTATACCTTCTATTAGTTGGCTTACTTTATGCCACTAATTGCTTCAAAATTTTGGAGCATTTTTTTGGAGCATGGCAACACACGCTAAAACACATCCACTTTTATCCAGGCCATGCCTCTTTTTCAGACAAGGCACAGAATCATGGTGTGTTGTAAAGCATGAACGCCATTATTTTTGGCTCAAATTGTTCCAGAATTGTAGAATAATAATGCTGTTTATATAGAGAGTAAAGGCCCTGTACCCCTGATTAGGCACAAGTGGTTGATCACTGGCCACTGCACACAAAACTCTGGATTAGCTGTTAAATGAGCAAACAGTCACACAAAATATTAAATATGGCTCTAATAGCACCACAACTTCATTCATCAATATTATGAAACATATCTTTGTATTTGAAGTGAATTATTTGTTTGATTTTCACATTACTTTCTGTGTGTGACAAAACTTTTGTCTCGCCCAAAAAACTGACCTTTCTGTTTCTTAAAT